>JBCEZX010000024.1:2351630-2372414 GCA_039654345.1 Cataglyphis cursor | reverse complement strand
TTTCCATTATACCATCGCCATTGACAACGTCAGTATTTATCACTTTACGCGCGCCAACGTAAATGCGTGTATTCTTCCTCCTCTTCTCTCCAGCTGATTTTCTCTTTCTCTCTCTCTCTTTCCAGAAGGCGCGAATAGTTACGGCACTGTCGCGACGATGAAAAACGTCGGAATGACAAAAGCGCGGGCACAATCAATGTAATAAACTTGTTACGTCGTTAGCAGTCTATTGCCTTTTGCGTTGCACCAGCGCGAGTTACACAGTTACAAATTCACGCACTCGCGACTGAAATCTGCTTCATGAATAAAAATAGAGACGAATATTCGATTTGCTGTTATATATCTCTACTTGTTTCACTTCTCCTTTTTTTTTTTGCATTTCAATCTGTCCTTCGAGATAACGTGTCGACGTCCGTAAATAACATCGAACTCAAAAGCGCGCGAAACGAATCGCGCGATACCTCGTCGCTTAACCTAACCTAACCTGCAAGGAGGACGAATACGGGATAGAAAACAGTTACTCCTTTCAAAAGTACGTGTAAAGGAGTGACCTTCCTCTTCCGTTTAACAATGCGACACGACTCGCGGCTAATTATGCGTCTGCGCCGGCGAGACTAGCATTAATGACCTACCGCCGTCAAGACTCGTTTGTCACTACACCACAGCGCGACGCGAACTGTCACACTCGGCTCGAAGCGCTACATTCAGAGCGCTACACTCGGCGTTACTTTCGGTTCGTTCGACACTCGCGATCAATGGAGGACGCGAGTTGGAATACTTTTCCAGTAAACTTAGACACTTCCGATCAGCTGTTCAGCAGCTGATCAACGCGCGGCGCTTTCTCCTATTGTCATCCCGATCGCGAAGCTTATTCTCCGTCCGTTCCCCGCGGGAATGAAAGAACGTTTCTCGCGGAGGCGAAGGATAGACCTTGACGAACAAAATTATCGCTCTGCTCTGGTAATTAAGATACTCGATAGCCGGTAATTCCGTTCGACGCAACCTGGATTCGCGGCCGATCTTCCTCCTCTTCGCTCGTCACTCTATCTCTCTTCTTCTTCTCCACTATCCTTCCCCCTCTTTCTGCCTACTTCGCAGCCTGGGAACCGCTCCTTCTCCGTTTGGTATCCAGCGTTGTTGTTGCCTAACAAAGTTGGAGCACACGGTCTAATAAATAGACGCGCCTCGATACCTTGGGTTATGCGAGGCATCGATATTGCCGGTGCCCGAGTTACAAGGTTGCAGAAGCGCCCGATTAGACCGACCTATAGCCTCTCGAACTACGATCGCTATCTCGAAATCGAGAGAACTACCCGAAACCCTTCCGAGAGATCGTGAATTCACTATCTGCTACGTGCTTCCCTTCGTATCGCACGACCGCGAAGTATTACATCAAATCTCAGGCGATTCGTCATGCCTGAATATTCCAAGGATATCGTAGAACAATCGTAGAATGAATAGGTTCTACGAGTCTTGATAATTAGATCGCTTCTAATAGAGAACGTTATATCAAGATCTTTAACATTGTTCTATTCTATTCTTCCCTGCTCCCCCATTTCCATAAAATATCGCGCTGCATTTATGTTATTAAAAAATATAATAACTTATATAAGTTTTCCAAAGTCAAATGGCGTAATCATTTCTAAATAAAATTATAAATACACATTTGAGATAGAAATACTTTTATATTAAGTGCCCGTAATAGATTTATCTGTCGATGATAGAAAAAAGGAAATGACTAACGTAATGTTATCATGCAAATATTTCAGCATCGTTCTATTATTTGCCATTGCCGTGACGTCAAGCCCTCTAGATGGAAGTAGAATAATCTTTACACGCAATCAACCGACCGACCAGCCAGAGGTGAAAAGATCGATCCTTTTATGGTCGTCGCGCTCGTGCACGACGATCGAATGTTGTTTCTCCTATTCATCGTAAGCAAAACGGAGCCTAGATCAGAGGCTTTACGATGCCATGAGCGGCGAATTCGATTTAATCCGGGCTACACGACGATCGTGCCGAAAGGCGGACTCGTATAACGGGCCGCGATTGGAAACTTTATCGACCTGATCGGATATCTCCGCGTGCATGGATAATCCGCGAAATATATGCTGTTGCGCGTGTAATTCTATTTTTTTTTTTTTTTTTTTTTTTACCATCAAAAATCCGCGACATGTCCAGGATCGCGGGTTTCGCATTACGTGACCGAGCAACGCGATGAAAAAAATTTTACCTACGTACCGTGTTATATAAAAGCGACGAGTTATTCCGTAAAATTTGCTCGTCCATATTTTTCTTTTTTTATTTTAATTTTTTAAGGCTTTTGTTATATTTTTTTTACAAGAAAATATATAATATATATTAATAAATATTTATTACTTATAAATATTTAATAAATATTTATTTTTATAAGAAAATTTTACGTTCCACGTTGGTGCGTAATCCCGGAAAATTTTCGAATTAAACGACATCAATTCTTAACGATTAGGAGCGCGGTTATATCCTATGTGTACTTAACGCATATTGACTCATAATTTCAAAGGACAAATATTTATAATTAAGAGACAAAATTATATGAAAAATACTGCAAGAGGATACGGGAAACTCGCCTCTTCGCCGTACCAACAATTCGAGTCGGGAAAACAAAGTTACAAGCAAGTTTTGCCACGCCAAGTCGCCTCCAGCGCTTCAGGTAAACTCTTTCGCGAAGTTGTAGGGGCTTTTGTGTTCTATGATTAATATGAGACATCCCGCACGTCGTGCTCGGCTCGCGTAGTACGAATGGCTCGTATGCCAATCGATAAATCATCGTAATTATACCTCCGACGTTGGCCTATAACGTTATCTTGCAGGAGCCGGAGTTACAATCGACCGTGGAATCTAAGACGGATTTCTTTGACGCATTAACGGTGATCCATTCCCCTCCTCCTTCTCTTTCACGACGGGTAATAAACAAGAGAGACCAAACTCTCTCTCTCTGTTCCTTCTCTTTATCTTTATATCTGCAGTTTATCTTTATAACTCTCTCTCTCTAGGCGTGCCCTATCGCGAGAAACGATATACGATGTCAGTCGAGTAAGCATCCCTCCCGGTGATTCAGGTGCACTTTTTAAACGTGAACGTCTTATCGCGTAGGTAACACCTGAAATTGGGTCGCGTATATCAAGGGCAGGTAAAAGATTCCTCGAATTATTTACGATCGTGGTCGACGCACCTCGCGAGAAGAATTAAACAGATCTTGTTATCGCGGGAACGAACGACGAAGATAGTGAAAGTACATTCCAAGCGCGCATTAATGCTTATTAATACACATCGATGTCTCTTATTAAGAATTTTACAGCATTTAAATGTCGACGAGTAGTCGATGAGTGAGTAATCAATAAGGTACAGAAATATAAAATGTATGCAGGAACTATTTTGTTTCTTTTCTTTTTTTTTTTTTTTTTCAACAGGCAGGTGAGATTTTTTCGTCCAGGCGATTAATTCGCATTAGTGTCAGTCGAGATTTTTTTCTGACCCACGCGAGCCATTCGCAGTTTATCCATTCTGTGCAGTAGCTACGCTCTGTTTTACGCGATAGAGACGCATTTATCAGAAGTTGACAGCACGTATAATTTCAAACAATAGATACACGCGGTCGAAAAGAAATTAATACCGACATATTAATTCAGCGAAACGCGAACGCGCCTGAGAACGGTACCTTTCAAATGATCTGTACGAGCACCTGTATGTGCGCGAGTAGAGATACCGGACGGGATCATTAATCAATGCGGTCCGTTCTCTAAACTGTGATGCAAATGGCGTCCGTTCACGTTTCACGCAACAAAGGTGACCTGGAAAAGAAGTCAATTTCACGAAATCTCGCGAAATTTCAAGTTCTCAGAGCTACGTTCGTATTTCGGATCGTCATTCAATTAATCTATTAGATATAAATCGCTTCAAATTATGATCTGATTATTATTTGAAAGAAATTAATTTAATTTGCTCGATTAAAATGCTAAAGGGAATTATTTTATGTAATGTGGCACTTCTCGAGACGGCAAGATCATCCATTAATTCCATCAACAGATTGTTCCCGATGACTTAAAACGTTAAACGCCGCGGACTTCTGCAGGAGAACCGCATGACAATTACTATTGCGACGGAGGAGAAAGTCCCGAAGTTTAGCGGCAAGTCGAAGAGCGAGCGGCGGCGACGCGACACATCCAACTGTTTCGAAATTCATCGAGTTCCGACGGAGAGTTTCCACCTCGAGGGAGGTTGGGGACGGAGCCATTAGACGATACGGGATAGGATAGCGTAGACCCGATGTGTACGTTCTAGAAAGCTCGTCCACGCAAAGATCCGTAGCGGATTGCCGTTGTTGTCCCGGCAAGATACCGATGTACGTGCGTCCGTTCAGCATCCCGAGATTAGAAACGACCGCACGTTGCCGTCCAATGCCGCTCGTATTGGCATTCCGAGGGAAAATCGGCTAGTCGAGATCAATTACGTGCAAGCTGCGCTTATAATAGAAGAGGGCTATCGATAAAGTCGCGTAGTATAATCCTTCGAAAATAATTGAAGGCAAATACTCTCTTTATACATAGCGAGATTAGATTATCTATTTATTTAATTATTTAGAATGTACTTTCGTTTCGTATCTTAAAAGAAATTTCTCTTTCCTTGTATTTTATATTTTGTGAAAAGAATAATATAATAAATAAATAGAAAAAAATAATAAGTAATAATATTATAAATAAATATAAACGCGTAAATTTATTTTTAGTCATTAAAAAGGACTCAATAGAAGTCTGAGAACGCGTCGCATCGCATGTCTCGCCAGGATCGGAAACTAACGGAGGATAATAAAATTGAAAGAAGATGGAGCGAGTCTCGCCAGCGTCCGAATAAAGCTTTCGTGCGCGGAAATTTATGCTCATGGGAAAATTATTGAAACGCGCCGCCGGCCGTCACGCATATCGCGTCCACGGCTTTTATAAAAACGCCGTCGCGCGCAACACATGTCTTTCAGGACGCACGCAAGAAAGCGGCATTCTTTTCCTTCCTTCGCGTGTATGCACGCATCTTCTACATAACGCGTGAAAGGCTTCCGTACCTGCTCCCGTTTCTCCCTTTCAGAAAATTTCCTCATTTCGAGCGATAAATTTCAATTTATCTCGCCAGTCAAGATGCTCCTAAAGATTGTAATATGTCGCCCGTTATGCAAAAGATTCAGCTGCATTTACTCGTTACATGTATGTGTATGACTATATTTAGCCGAAAATGTATTACACGGGGAAGCAGCATTTAATACTGTTCCATTAACGACAACATCAGATTGGCAATGTAGCTTTCGCGTAAAAAAATTTTTAATTTAATACTGAACAATTTTCCGCAAAGGATATCGATTTCATTCTACGGAAGTTAGGTGAATATATAATTATATTTATTATATTAATATACATTTAATGTTTTATCACATATTAAAAATAAAGAAAAATAAATATGAAATAATTTAGTGCATCAACCCACAACAGCCATTCGAATATACGATTGTCTAACAGAGAGATTTAATAGATCAAAAAATATGATTAACAGAGATAATGCCATTGACATCCCATTATAAAGTGCTTATAAAGCACTGTTGCTAATATTAAAAAGTTTTTGGCTCAATCCGCTTAATTACCAAAAAAACGAAGTCACACGTCACAACAAGTTTACGCGCAATAAATTCAGTAGCAAAAACAAGGACTTATTTATGCCGGCTTGTTTTTATGAGAATTATAAATATATATAATTTTCTTTAAATTCGATTACACTTCGAATCTATGAAATAAAATTTATTAATTTAACACTCACCGGTACGTTGCGTAACAGCGGAGTTGTAGTATATAACGTTGTGATCTGTAAAATACAAATATTTCCAAATTATGTATATAGTGTCCAAAATAATTAATATTTTAAAAATTTATTGCGCAAAAAATTAATTTTTTATTCGCATTTTTCAAACAAATATTTAATAAAAAATTGCATAATTACCAAAAGAAAGTCTTTGTTAAATCCAAATTTTTATAAAATAAGATAAAAATAAAACGATTAGAAAAATTCTATTTAATTTTAAAATATATATATGTACATAAATTATTATAAATATTTTATTATATAATTCGAAAATCTATCTTATATCATTATATAGTAATAAAAAATTCCTTGCCGCAAAGATAATGGAGCTATTTAATTTCATAACAAGTTAATAAATAAATTAAATAATAAACAAATTTTTACTCACCCTACAGTTGCTCCGCTGTCACCTGATGCCACCCCGGGCCTCTTTCTCTCTTCACAATCTTTTATTACTTATTGATGGCACTGACACTCACTAGCGAAAACACGATTATTACAATCGCACGCACACTAATCAACAAAATACGATGATTACGAGATACTTTATAAGGCACTCCTCATTAATCGTTGACAAGCGATACGCACTTTCTTATATCGCGATCGAAGAACAATGTGAAAATTATGATTTACTCGACAGTCGAAAATTAGTCAAAATCACATGTTACTTATCGCGGCAATGTTGCTTCAAAAAATATATCATTCGCATTTTAAAGCAATGTTATTATTTTGCGTTATAACATATAAATTAATAGAGATATATAAATAACAATAAAAAATAAATATCCGACTGAACGCACAATAGATTAAGTCAATTAAATCTCGCGAAATACACGTTTTATGTAAAATGCCAAAAATTTATGTAAAATACGATTAGTAGATATTAAAAACATGGAATCAATTACGATTGAATTTTCTTATTCAGTTTTGAGCTGAACTATTCGTGACATTTTGTAATCAAAAAACAAAAATGATATCCGCTTCACTCTAACATTGAGAATAATATTATTTAAGTCGAGTTAATGACTAATAAAGACGCGATAAACTATCAGCAAATATACATATAATCAACATTCCATATCGCGAGTATATATATATATATATTTCGAATAGCCTTCGAAATATTAATAACTTTCTGTTACTTGAGTCGAATAGCTGCGATGCTCTACGTACGTACATAACGAAAATTTATCGATTATGTAAACGGATAATCGTTAATTGTTATGACACTAGAGAATGATCGCGTTTTGAGAGCAATATGATAATACGCACGGAGCGACCCACACATCGCGACTGTCTTGCCCGAGTCCCGCCGCGTGAATGATAGCAAGGTCACGCGGTATGTAAACAGCGTGCTACGTGCCACAAGCGCCGAACAACGTGTTGATATCCCCTCCCCATTCCCTCACGGAATGCGTATAACATAATAAATTACGAACATAAGTTATAACATAAAAAATTACGAGAAACAAATGTATACAAAATTTACTTCTTGACTTTTAAATTGTTTGATTATTATTAATAAATGATCGATGTATATCTCACGACTTATGTTACTCTAATTATTCTTGCGATTCGTGTTATAACAACGCGTTCCCAATATAATAATTATTATATAATTAATAAATTCTAACTGCATGGACATAAACAATTCGAAACAAAATATATTTGATTTCAAATATACTTAAAGAAATAATTAACGCCGCAAATGTAGCAATAAAACAATAATGTTTAATTCATATTCCGTGTCACTTTCATTCCTGCATCAAATGAATACATCGTGAAAATTATCTGCTCTCTTTGATATACGCCGCTTCGATATACATTGAGTTTATCTATCGAATTAATTAATCGTGTATGCTGATAATCTCTAATTCTCTCCCTCTCTTGTAGAAAATAATTACGATAATTATTTATCAAAGCAGATATTTTCCTCGCAATATATTCTCTCTCTCTCTCTCTCTCTCATTTCAAAAAGAAATTAAAATATGACAGAGAATGGGAATAATAAATTAATTATTGTTTCATTGCAATATTTATTTCATATGATAATTATTTCTTTAAATATTTTAAAGTTTAAAACTTACAAAATACATTTCGTTTCATGCTTTCAATTTTTCACTAATTTAAATGCGACTTATTAATCATTTTCGAATTGAGAATCAGTAATGCATACGAATCGCAAGAGGAAAAAATGTGATATATCAACCGTTAACAATTAAATTGAGAGACAAGAAATATAGAATATTCCGATTTATTTTATTTCGTAATATATTAAGTATTTCGCGACGAGAAATGAGGATATATTTGACACATGACTTTATATATACAGCACGTTATAGTTGACATGCCTACGACCTTGTGTCATTCACAGCGCAATTCTAACGAGACGGTAGGTGATATATTATAACGTAAGGCGATTCAAATATCGAAACGTAAAATATGATAATTTTCTATGAATATTATAATTAGCAATTATTAGATCATAAAATTGATAAACTCTCGATAAACCACGCATAAGAATACGGCGGCTATTCGATACAAAGTAACGAAAAGTCATAATAATACCGATTGATTCTTAACAATACATGTATTTCTCGGGATTTGTATATTAAAAATGTAATTTGCTCGCAACATTTGAATCTCGATTATGTATTTTCTGATCAAACTAGTCATTAACTCGACTCGTATCGCGCAGTATCATAGCAAAATCGATGTCATTTTCATGTTTCTCGGTCACTAATAGAACGTTGCGGATATAGATATGAATCGATTAACATTGTAATGCGTTTAATAAGAAATTATAATCCGCATATATTCTAATGTTTATTAATTGCACATCGCACAAAGTCCATGTTTGTAACGTCGTTAAAAATTAAACTTCGTATTTTGCAATATTTATTTGATCTCCTGAATCTATTGTCGAGAAATGGTCGACACAAATCTATATTCTCAAATATTATAAAACACAAATATTTTTAATTATATACTCTTGTATTAAAACAAAAAAATAAAAATGCTCAAAATTGCGAATGTATAAATATTACACTGTCGTGACAAATACAGCAGAAATTTAATCGCGTGATTTCAAGCACATATCGTTTTCACAAATTGTTCTCTTGTCGCAATATAATTAAGTGCACATTGCGTGCGATAACATCGGGAGTGCCGTGTAAAGTGGCGCGCAATGATAGCATTCTGCTAATTAATAAGTACACGAGTATAATTAATCGTGTTTTCCAAGTGTAAGTGCCGTCAATGAGCAACAAAGGATCAACAAGAGAAAAGGAGGAGGTCCAAGATGGCATCAGGCGTCAATGAAGCAACATAAGGTGAGAAATTTATAACTTATTTAATTTATTATTTACTAATTATGAAATTAATTGTTTATCTTTGTGATAATTCATTTTTCTTATCACTATAATATAATGCATATAAAAGAAATTTTATAATTTTTGTATAAAATAAATGTTATACAAAAATATTAAAAATAAGAGATAAAATTATAATTTATATAATTATATTATTTATGAAAAAAATATACATTTTTATTCATCATATCTTTTATAACAGTTTATATTTATTAAATAACCCTTTTTCGCAAATTATGTAAATTTTTTATTAAATATTTATTAATTATTAAATTTGTTTGAAGGACAAATCAAAAATTTTATTATGCGCAATAATTATTTTTTGAAATATTAAGTTTTGGACACTGCTATATACATAATCTCAAAACATTTATATTTTACAAGTTACAATGTTATGTATTATAACTCTACCGTTGCACATCGTATCGGTGAATGTAAATTTATTTTTAACAAAATAATCGCAGATCATAAATTATAATAATGTACATAATTATTGTTAAATTACTGCTGATAAAATAATTTTAAGATTTTTCAGTATTTAATTAAGAGTAAAAACTTTCCTATTTATCACACAGTTTTTTAAAGATAAGGAAAAAAGATTTCTGTCAATTTTGTTTCGCAACTTAATCTTTTATTCGCGCTGTATACAATATTTCCTACCGAAAGAGTGCAATAAACTTTTCGAAAGTTAAAAATATACATCGCAGAGTCTATTTTCGCCTCCGATGGTGTTTATAATCTGTAACATGTGGAGCGGCAAGTCCTCGTATCTGCATGCATGTAATCCGGCCGTTTCATAGGATCGCGATACACTGTCGCCCTGCGAATGTCGACGGACGGTGTAACAATTTTACCGAAAAAAGCAATGGTTTTTTAGGCGCGCGTGGTACAAGTGGCATTCGGAATAAAATAAAATAAATGGTGAGGCCACCTCATAGTCAGCGCCCGGTTTCGCTGACATCACCACCCGTATTACATTAGCCTACGTAAACGCACGCATGCACACGAATGCACGGCGACATATCGCACGAGCACGCGCGATGACGGCGCGCGTTTTTACTCAAGCGCGGCGCGATTCTCTTTGCGTGGCGACACAGAGAATCGAAGGTGGAAAAAAAGCGCGAACGAGAGATACGATCTCCCGTTCTCTCTCTCTCTCTCTCTCTCTCTCTCTCTCTCTCTCTTTCTCTTCACACATAATGCCTCCCTTTGATACCTGCATGCAACAAGAAAAGAGACACGAGTCACTAAACTCTAGCGAAGAAATAAGAGAGGGAATCGACAACGAGAGGACGGACCCGAGCGTGGATCCGCGACACTTGAATCCTATTTCCGACAGGTAAACGCGCCTGTCGTCGAGTCAATTTGCACAGCCGACACTCTTCGCTCGACTGCATAAAAATTAACTCGTACGTGTAAAATCCTGAATTGTACGAAACGGACATTGTTCCCGACGCAATTGTCATCCGTGACTATAGCGCTTTGTGTGCGGAATATTGCGCGCGATATACGAAATACGGATCAAGGTTCTTCAGAGAGAGAAAGAGTTACTTAAAAATCCCACGTCTCGACAAAATCACATTTTACGAGAAAATAAATTTTTACAATTTTCTCTTCGCACGATAAATTTCGCGAAATACACTTGCGAGTAATAAGAATGGATTTCAAAGACACTTATGTTAGTTAGACAAGCGATATGACGCTCACTAACGATGCACGCCTCGAGCTCTAATACTTATCAAAGAGTGAGAGACAGCGCAATTCTCTTAAACCAAATATTATTATTAGATCGCCACGCAATTTACAAACAAATTGACTGCGCGAGGCTCAGGATAGAGCTTAAATGATTCATAATAAGACAAAAGATAGAGAGAGAGAGCGAAAAAGAGAGATGGAGGGCAAAATCAAGATTATGCACTATCAATTCTCGGAGCAAGGAGATAGCCGATACTCCCGCTCGTTCTCTCGCTAAGCGAACTGGGCTAGGATGGTGTCTAAGCACGTCCGCTAAACAGCTAGATACATTTACCAGATAGGAGATACTTATGGCACTTGGGGGTATGAACTCGTGATCGTCGAGACTGCAGGATACAGTCTCGCCCTCTTACCGCCTCGGGAGTGGATATAACCTACGATATAACGGGTATCCATCTCGAGGATGGGAGAAAAAGGACGGAGGCAATTGCGGGAATTGCATTCTGCACGCGCGGGATCATCCTTAGAGGAGAACGTTGGATCGATCAAATCGCCATTTACTTTGTTTTGGATCTCTAATATTATTTTATTTGAAAATAATTAGATATACAATTTTTCTCCTTTTCTTTCTCGTTCCCTTCTTTAACGTCCTTTGTATGGTAAATTTAATTAAATAAAGCTGTCAAGTATTAGTTTTTAATCAAGGGCGTGCGCAGAATTTTTTTCAGGAGAGAGGCATGACATAAAATGTTATTCAGATTGATTTAAATATATGCTTTGATATATATACATCTTTTAATATTAATAAGAATTATGATTATGATTTTTTTTTTTCTTTTAGCGGGAGAGAAGGTGCCCCTCCTTGCCCCTCCTCCCTCCTGCGGACGCCCATGCTTTTAATATTATTATTAACGATTTCAAAATGACATCGCACCACAAAATATTTCCGTCGTCTTCGCGGTAAAAACGATGTGAAAATTCGCCACAAACGATCCATTCATTGTTTAGAAATCGCATCCGTGGTCCTATGCGCACACGCGTAAGCCGCGAAATAAATTCCAACCGTACACACACAGCCGGTGGATTATATATATAAGATATTCATCCGTATGAATTTATACCGTGTCGGTAACACACCTCACGCGGTATCATCTTGCCTTTACCGAGGTTCTGTAAGATACGGTCGCTTCTCCTCTCCCAAGTGGAAATGTATTTCCCTTATACGACGGCCACCCCCAAATCCCCCCCACCCACCCCGCTGTTTCGTTCCTCTCTCGTGTATATGTGTGTGTGCACATACAGGAGAATTTCTTTTAGAGAACAAACGCCGTTGTGCTGCATCGTGAAAGCAAGATCGGGTATCTGCCGGATCGCCCATCACGCGCTTCGTTGAATTTTGATTGCGCCGCCGCGATAGCTCCGCAGTTGTACAAGCTCGAGCGCTAATTGGAAATTTAGATAATCGCATCTACATGAGTATAGATCGATATCTTACTCGGTCGACGCGATCGCAAAGTCTCGATGGGATTAAGTGACCTCGTTACGTGGATATACATACTCTCCACAGCACGCTCCGGAATATCACCAAGCGACGAGTCCATACACATTTCATTCGAGACAATCAGGTGAGTGCGATTTTTACAGAACTTTATGAGACATCCAATAGCAGCATCGTCCAAGAGTGAACTTCGAATATTGATATAGTTAAAATTTTTGCAATTTTTATGGCAAAATATATTTTAATATATATATATATATATATATATTTTATGAACAATTACATAGTATAAAAAAAAACTGTTCTCTATAAAGTTTAATCTAAATAGACGATAAAGTGAGATTGAAATGTAATTTTTAGTGTCCATCTCTTTTCCTCGTTTATCGACAATTTTGATAACCACTCTGAATAAAGTTTGCGTTCTCACGACGTACTTATATTAAATTCAAGACCTGTATCAATTTGGATAAATAGAGTGCAGCTTTATTACGAATGATTAATGACGTCTCATCCGGAAACCGAGTCGGCTTAAACGCGAGCTATTCATGAATTTATGAGTAATTGGACTATTTTTTTGCAAAAGAAAAAGAGGAAGAGAGAGAGAGAGAGAGAGAGTTGATCACTAATTTAACATCAACCAAATTACAAAACATCGTAAAGGAGGTCATTAAACAGCGTAACGACATTGTTAACAATTAAACTTGTGCAGTCTTAACTTTTCAATTAAAATCTCGAAAGATATATTTTTAACTGTGCCACTAAATTGCACGAATATGCAATGTTATACAAATTTAAGATGTTTTTATAAGTAATTAATGATCCATCAATTTAACTCTCTTAATAACACAGTTTAGCATCTAAATTTAACTTTCTTAATAATAAGTTAAGTCATTACATGTAAACTCTCGTCTAATAAATTTATTTCAACACAATAATCGTTTACATATAAGTACTATTTTTACATTACATTGCACCGAGAAAAAAAATACGACATATTAAAAAATACAACATATATTAAATCTAACATGACATATATTTGACTTAAATATTTAAATTTTTCAATCAAAAAAAATAATAATTAGTAGAACGGATTTAGTCAAATTAATAACTTTTTTTTCAGTGTAACGTAATGTTAAAAATAGTATACACAATATCGAGCAGGATAAAAAAAAAACATATTTTTCTCTTAGGTATATCTCGATTTTAATCTGTTGTATGAAGCGAAAGCCTCGAAAAGAGAACGGCATAAATTTTTCACAAAATTCCGGAGCGCACTGCCTCGCCAATAAATCGCCGTTTGCTACTCGATATGCACAGAGAGACCGGGATGATAGCACATACGCACTTAATTAACATTAATCGAGTCAGTCCATTCGATTGGAAGCTGCTAGCGGTGACGTACAAACCAACCGCGGAATCGTTCGTCGCTTCGACGAATCGACGATTAGCTAGCTACCGCACCTCTCGCTGATTAAAATCGACGCATCGATTCACTGTCGACGACGGGTAGGTTCCATCGATTAAAATAATCGTCGCGATTTTTCCTGCTTTGTCCGGAAAATCCTGCGCGATCGACGATCTTTGTCGAGCGTGCGGCTCAAATAATCGAATCGATCGACGTCCTCTCGTTTCGTCGAATCGGTCCGGCAAAATCGCATGTCCTTGAGCTCCCATATCGCGCAGAGTGATGCGTTAATCGATCGCAATTATCTCGAGCGAGATCGAGATTCAAACGTAGATCGTAGAGCGAGAGAGATATGAAAATTTTCGCATAACTAAATGGCGCATTTTTTTTTTTTTTTTTTTTTATTATTAATTTTTGTCGGGAAAGACAGACAAAGGATATTATTAATTTCATCAAAATTATGTTATTTTAATGCTCAGATTACCACAGTATATAAATTTTGTTACAAGAGAGAAAAAACAAGATTATAAATTTACATTGTACCAAATTTATCCCATACGGCGAGAAAATTAATTCGATATATTTGATAATATTGCGGGTGCACGACGACGCTTCGCATTTTCAGCGCCGAAAAATGGAAATTTTTTTATGAAGCGCATACCTGATGGCGAAATATTAAATTCCAATATTAAATTTTCGACATGCCGTACTGACGCTGCGTAACCAATAGGACCTTTACGCTATTTCACGACTGCTATTCACTGATAATACTGCTATTCTCTATTTCAATATGTCATACCGTT
The DNA here is from genome assembly GCA_039654345.1 of Cataglyphis cursor. NCBI lineage: Eukaryota > Metazoa > Arthropoda > Insecta > Hymenoptera > Formicidae > Cataglyphis > Cataglyphis cursor. Next base: position 2,357,759 of record JBCEZX010000024.1, on the reverse strand, counting down.
GTAAAATTTTCAATTTAAAGGAGAATATTATCGATGTTTTCAATTGAGCGCACAGCAAAATGCTGCGCAAAAAAAAAGAGAAATACAAAAATAAAGATAATCATCTGAATTTACGATAGCGCCGCGTATTAACATGATATGTGTACTGCGTTTTCAATAATGACTGATAAACCGCGCGTAGTCTCAGAGAATGCATCGGTATCGGGGCGGCGCCGCGATAAAAGCCGCGAGAGCGAGCTAAGCCGATGAAAGATACGAAGTATATGACGCCATTAGTGGTCTCGAAACCGGCGAGAATTCCATCGTGTATCATCGGTGCGGCTTGGCCGCGATCGGGAACGCCGGAAATTTGTTAACGGAATTAAGAAAGGCGGAGAGGGCGATAATCCGCACGAGAGATATTAAAAGCCGGCGATAAGTTACAGCAATGCGGGCGCATTTACCGTGCACGACGGCTGACAGGACGTCGGAAGCGCGCCGTAAAACGGTGAAAAGCCGGAATGTTCGACGCGAAGGTCGCGCATTCGTCTTAATCAAAGAGAAATATTAGGTGCATTCTACCTATTTCGCAAGGGGATGAAAAGTGTCAGCCCACTCGCCGGTCGAAAGAAGCGAACGATAGCAAAAGCGGAGAGAGAGATGGGGGGGGGGAAGGAGAAAGGAGAGGGAGAGCGAGAGAAAGGAAAAAGGAAGGTAGCGAAAGAAATGGAATGCACCCGAGCGCGAAGATTCTTCCCCGTCCGCGTTATCGGGCATGACGTCGTTGAAATAAATCTTCAGGCCCGCGACGTTCTCTCCTCCGCGACACGTATACCTCCGACTTGCTTCGAGTTGTCGCGAAAGTATGTTATTACGCCGGCAAAAACGAAGCTAATTTCGTCGTTGGCGCGAAATATATAGCGAGCGCTCTTATCATCGACGAGAGGAAAACGGGCTTATCGTCGAAATAAACCAGAGAGCTCTGACACGCTGAGAAGCTTTTTGTGACAGCAAAAAATGCCGCGGATGAAAATCATCGTGTTTAATCCTCGAATTAAATAAGAGTTAATAAATGAAAAATTTCATTCTACAATTAACATTGTCGAATATAAAATATCGCGATATTAAATACGAAATTTTAAATAAGAAATATTATTCATACGTTCGTCACATTATATTCACATATCATACAAAAATCTATCCTTTACTATTTACGTCATGAAAATCATAAAAAAGAAATGCATATAAGAAATATTATTAGAAAATAAAATCTCTATGAATTTTAAAGAGAAAGCCATAAGAGTGAGATGAAACACATTAATTTATGAATCGATCACAAAGTCATTACTGCACGATTCTTTCCGCTCATCTGATCATCTCGCAAAGTCTGCAGTTTCGCAACTTTTACAAATTAAACGACCCCACACTTGCGATCGGATATTCCCCTTTCGCGCTCGTCAGCCCTTTTCTCGGTTCGTGCTCGAGACGCGACTTGCGGTGTCATGAATAAAAAATTAGTTGGCGCCTAAGTGCAATAACAAATCTTTGCGCGCCCACATCTACTCCACGGCCCGTTTTAATCTCCATAAGAGGACTCTTTAAAACGCGATCACGGAGAGTCGTCTCCGCGTACGACTGATCCATTTCATCCGGTAATCCCCTCGGCTGCATCAGCTCCGAGATGCTGCAGCATTAGCTTTTGTATAAGCGCGCGGCGTCGCTGCTTCGGATTTGCACACGTGCTTGAAATCATGCTCCTCAAGAGAGAACCGCTACTACGTGATTTAAAACGACCATATGTAGCAAAGTCCAATTTATGACCGTATCTGCTCAAGCAAAGCAGCTTGCCAGATTTTAGTCGCGACAAGTATTTTCGATAAATTAAATCCTATTACCATAAATATATATTTTAATATATATTTCAATAAATTTATATTTTAATATATATTCGTAGATGAACGTCTTTCGTTATAACGCTCGTCTTGTTTCCATGAAAAACATGATTTTCGATTTAGGCTTTTTTCACGCCCGGTTAGCGCGATTTTTCCAGCCGTGATTTTTTTCGACAATGTCGAAGGAAGAGGTGCTCGCTCTCTCTCTCTGTTACACAAAGTACATGAGAAGGAAAAAATTTCGATCGTCGACGAAGTTGAATTATTGATTCGCATCGATCGTACACGAGCTAGCTATGGGGCTGCGTATCCTGTAAAGTGATGGCGCTTTCGGGCCGTCATACGAGTCACCGAGTTTCGCATTTCACATTCGAGGGATGCCTAACAAACCCGCATTTCTAAACGTCGAACTTTGCCCGACATCAGCTGTGCGTCACGCACGCAGTTTGGTTCGGCTTGTCATCGAAAATACCTCTGCACGTGACATACCGTTGATTGCCACCTGAAAACCAAACGACAAGCCCGAACGTTTGTGGACATTTTTATCTCCGCGCTTTTTCTCTCTCTCTCTCTCTCTTTTCATTGCCGAAAAACGCAATAATCCAATTTGTAAATTCCAGTTCGCTACGCATCGCGATCAGATTTATGCAAGAGCTCGATCAATTCGTTTTGTGCATTTTCGATTTGAAATCGATGCGCGTGTTTGCAAAATATAGCTATTTACTGTGCTATACAGTTTCCTCTAATTATCAAATTAATTATTACTGCGTCATTATCACGCGATTAAAAATCCGATAAACCGACTGAATAATTTTTCCGCAAAAATGTAGAACTCAAACGATACGCGTGCGTATATTAATCGAGCGATAAGGTTGACAGCAAAAAGCCGAATGGCGGAAAATTCCTAATCCGATTCACTCTCTCTCTGATTCACGGTTGGATAAAAGGGAAGAAAAAACCAATCACAATGCGGAAAAAGAGAAACACGCGGGCATGCAAAAGAGAGAAAATCAAATGGCTTCCTTGTTTAACCGAAACCGTATAGTGGATGCGTTGAACCGCGATCGCGACCGAAAGAGCAAATGCCAGCTGTGAAACGTGATCTGTTTACCGCGCGCAAGAAAGTGGCGGAAAAAATTGCGCCATTTCCACGGTAGACGCCCGCCGTCAAAGGTTCGGATAACATCAAGCGCGCGCGCGCGCGTCAATCAGCATCCGGCGGGGTATCATCGGGATGGCTTTATCGCCGCGCGCGCGCGCGCGCACTCGGTCTTCTCCCTAATTTGTTTCGAACCGCGCGATAGAGCGATAGGACCGCGCGGCGCGCTCATCGGCCCCTCGATATTCGCGCATCGTTTGATGAAAAAAACCTACTGGCACGGAAATATATTCCGCCGACAGATGTAGATAAAACGAAACCTCAACGCCTCCGCCTTGCGGATTTATGAACGATCTATTTTCGGAATGTATGCGGTACGCCATAGAGATTACACACACATACGTCCTTTATACGTGGATCTTTCAACGAATTTGGAATGAATACTATTGATGCGATTACAGCAGTCTTTTATATCGTAAATGTGATAAAAGGATAAATAATGTTATAAATTTTCTTAAATTGATATGATAGTCTCGAAGAAAAATTCTCCCTAAAAATAAATTTAACATGAATTATGACATAGGCATTGAAACTGATTTCTGAACGTTTTGATTAAAAAGAAAAACTTATAAAAAAATTGGTAATACATATAATGGTAAAATATATATAATGATCAAAAAAAATTCTAGATAAAATAATTCGATGTGCAAATTTTGATGATTTTATATCCGGCTTTTTCCTTTCAAAAAATTAAATTGATAAGAAATACTTTCTTTTTTTTTCTCCGTGGTTCCGATAGCAATAAAATATACACAGAGTTGATCTTTCAAAGAATACGGTAAGCGAACGTACTCGTCATTCGCATCAGGTCTCTGGATCGATGAGCATATCTACCTTTCACGTTCTTACATTACCGAGTATCGTCGATCACGTCTGCAACTCGGATTATCAAGAATTCCCAATACCGTATATACACGTTCGTTCGACGAATATAGAGAGCGTGGTGCCGTTTTCCTCCTCCTCCTTTTTCTTTTTTCTTCTTTTTTTCTTTTTTCTTTAGTTTCCGTATCCCGCACACAACGAAACTGCGAGAAGCTGACAAAGTGTGAGTTATGAATACAAGAGTCGAGAGCGCGCAAACACGTCGATACTTTTTATTTCGCCGAGCGAATGTCTTTTCGCCTTCTTCCTTCCTTCCGTGTCTCACCTCTTTTCGTTGCTGCCGCCAAAGTTGCGTGCAAACTCGATACGAAACACAGCCAGCGCATTTATCTCTGCCGGACGAACTTATTATTTATTCCTTCTTCTCACCGCACTCTCGGAAACATGCACATTTTTGTTGTATATTAACTCGCGTACGATTAGGGTTGCCAGTCATCCTCCAATCGAGAGGGCAGTCCTCTAATTTAGTAAAATTTTTTTCTGTCCTCTGGAAGACGCTATTTATTCTCCATTTTCGGCAAATGTTTCCTCCTTTTTTTTCGTCGAGAAATGTTACGTAAATATATTGTTAATAGATATAATTTTAAATAAATTAATAATTATGGCTGCAATGTTTCATTTTTATTTTCATCTGTCCATTCAATGATTTTTTTTTTTTTGCTAAAACTGCTTCATGTCCTTTATTCGGAATTTTCAAATTTGGCAAACCTACGTACAATCGAGTCGTAAAAAAAAGTTCTTGATGATGCGTTCTTGCAGAATTAATACGTGAAGCTCTCGAAAATAGGCAAAAGCAAAGTGAAAATATATATATTGGATCATACATAAATTATTTAAATTCAAATTTGCAGAGAGAATTTTCTCGTCTTGAAACTTGATGATCAATTCGAGCATTTAATTATAAATTTTTTTAAAATAAATTTTCTCATAATTGACGTTCGGCAATCAGTTTCAATTTGTTTTTAATAGAAAAAAAGCAATCTTAACTTTAAAATATTTATTTTACATTTACATCGGACAAACTTTTTTAAATTAAATACGTTGAAAAAAAAAGAAGTTTAAATTTAATCAGTAATTTAATTAAAAACACGCAAAGAGAAAAATTTAATTTTTTTCCCCTGAATACTTTCGACAAGAAGACCGCCTGTTTTTTAATATTATTTTTCACGCAGAAATTCGCAGATGTTATTGCGCGGATGCTTACGCGTAAATTCTTCATTAACGAGTCACCGGTTAATCATCGGGTTGTCGAACTCTCGGTGATTCGCGAAAACTATGCATCCGGTGATTGTGTATTTAAACGATAAAACAATCCTCCTAGCGATCGCGTATTACGTTGCCACCGACTCGCGTTGCAAACGCGAAGGCCCAATCTGTATCGCGATAGCGCGAATCGCGATAAGGTCCATTCTCGAAAGTGCGTCGGGGCCCGATAAGATATCCGATGTATAGAAATCTGGTCTGTCCGCCGATTAGCCACCGAATGCCGGTGGTCGCTTGATTTATGACACATACTAACTTTCAACGCGTAAATCTAACCGTGTACTTCGATCGAAGAGTTTACGCGGTAAAACGCAAGCGCTGCCTTTTACGTAACGGATGGAAATGCGAATCAACTCTGAAACTGAGCTGTTTCTCCGTCTCTTGGTTCGAGATTAATCTACCTAAGATAGAATTCAGGGTCAGCGATAAGCTACGGTCACTAAAACTATTTCAATCGAATAGACTGGTTGATATGTCGTATCGATTGATATATGTATAAATGTTTATATTTATTGTTGAACGCGAACGTATATTTTTATTTGTGATAGAAATTTAAATAAATATTAATATAAAATATACATTGCAAAAATTGAATTGAAATTTTTCTTCTCGAAATAAATAAATACTATTCAGAGAAGTGTTTCAAAATGTAAAAGATTGTTATCTCTTCTTTATTGCCAGAATTTCGTTTCGGACCGAGGTTGTTTAGAGTCGAATAACTTTTTAATTATTAATCGAATCGCTTTTGGTCATTAGAATTACTTTAATAAGTTTTAAAGTACTAACTACATATCCTAAAATTATTACATTTTAAAAATATTTAAAATTATTATATATGAGTTAAAATCTGAACATCGTGTTGTGAGACGGAAATTACTTTAAAGTTGTATTTTTAAGTTCTTATTGCAAAAATTGTTTTAAAAATTATCAGGAACTCTTAAAAATACATGTAAG
>JBCEZX010000024.1:2327326-2343367 GCA_039654345.1 Cataglyphis cursor | reverse complement strand
AGAGAGAGAGAGAGAGAGAGAGAGAGAGAGAGAGAGAGAGAGAGAGAGAGAGAGAGAGAGAGAGAGAGAGAGAGCGGTACTGGCGTCGAATTTCCCAAATTCGGCGCACCAAATGACAAGCACGAGAGGGAAATGCTCGGCTTTGCGACGCGCCGTTGAAATACTCCGAAGGGAATATACGTGTACTACAGTTAAATACATATTTGAACGCGTCATAATTACATGGTTCTCGGAGTTCGTGTTTTCGCGAATGATTTCTCGAGTATACGAGCGCATTTATTAACGTTATGAAAAAGCATCTCCACGTTACCGCGCAAAAATAATACGCTATAATATGTCTTTTTCTTTTCACTAATGTCCTAGTGTCAATTAAAAGTATTTTTTTTTTTTTTTTGCTTCAATTTTCGCATTGTATACTTATATCAGGAGAACGCTATCAATTATTTTATCATCCACGTAATGACGAATAAACGCGAGATCCACTCGTAGATCTTTCTCTCGATAGAGTCCGTCGTATCTCTAAAAAAAAATATCTTTAAAAAAATAAACTTTCTTTCGTATGCCAATCTCATCTTGGGTGGTTCACTTACGTCAGGATTCACGGCATATTGCAATACTATCGCAAACTCCGCGGCGTCTGTGGATATGCGCGAGGGCGCTAGCGCGCATAATGCAACTCCGGAGCGTATTACGCGACGAAACGTAACACGTTACACGATACGAGCGCGTCGACGTGATATTACTATGAGAGGCAGCCGAGACTCGTATTTCGTCGACGAGTACCCACGTCGAGTCCGGACTAATGAACGTACTGTCTCGAAATCCTACGAACCGGCGGCTTCCAGATTTTCCGCCACGTCGCGCCCGATTCTAATATTTCGGAAAATCTTTACAGAAAAAGAATATAAATATTATATCTATATATCGGTAATAATTTATTATATCTACATATTTGTAATAATTTTTATTATAAAATTCTCTCAATTAGAGAGCTTTGCTAGCGAAAGCTCTAACCAAGCCAGAAAATATATTAGAGAAAAAAAATTTCTCATAATAAGTCTGTACCTTTCAGCCTTCATTCTGTACTTTGCTACAATCCTCCTTTCTCCTCCATCCGAAAGGCTGTATATTTTATCTTACATGTAGAAAATGTACGAAAGCATAGAAGCTAAAAGGAACAGGCTCAATAATCTCTGATCTTTACTCGATCCATTCGTCAAAAGCACGTGCGCCCGGTACGCTATGCATTTCGACGATTCGTATTCATGCGAGAAACGCGTTTTTCTCAGCCAATACGTCCGATCTCGACGCGTAGTTCCACGTGGAAGTGCGACGTAGCACGTCGTAATGTAAAAGGAGGCCAACCTACGCCGCTCTAGAGAATAAATAACCACCTACTATCGATCCGAATCGTGACTCAGGACGAATCTCCATCCGCATGAAGCAATCAGCTTCTATATCGAGTGTCCCGATGGTACCGGATGTTTCTCGCTAATGATAGACTCCTATCCGAGGAACGCGATGGGGAAGCGAACGTTTCCCGAAACATATCATTTTTGAGCTCTGGCCGAGCCTTTATTTGTGTACGGTTAATTAACATATACATGAAGGCGGAGAGAGAAACGTACGTGCTACATCGTAACGTATGTGTCACGCTTGACATATTCTTGAGGTTATCGCACCCGCGAGTGACGTAAATCCGTTGGAAGGTATATAAATCGCTCAGGTATCTCTAAGATACTTCAAATTTGCACATTTTATATTCACAGTTTCGCTAATATATTGACTTATTCCGAAATATATCCGTCCCCGTTTCTCGATGAAAAAAAGAAAAAAAGCCATGTCGACGCTTCAGTCAACGAATAAATATTAGTTCGTTTCTCAGGAATAGCCATCTGCCATTAATTTTGTCAACTTGTCACATGTGTGATATTTTGTCATTCGGGTAATTGAATTTCATTTTAAATACCTGATATCTACCGCATTTACAATGTCGTAGAATAAAAAAAAAAAATTCAATCCAAATATAAAGAGTCTTTTAAAATACTATTCGACTAATGGAACGATTTTATTTCCGATTTAGGGCAAGTCGATAAATATACGAATATATCCGCAATATAGCAATATATCCGATACATGAAATGATTCGCATATGAACGCGAAAGCGTGATTCGCGATATAGAGTTTACGGGAATGCGCAATTTATGATAATCTCCTATCAATCTAAATGCACCGGGTCTACTAAACTTACGAGAGCAACTCGACTCGATACTCTCGCTAAGCCTCGCTAAGTCTTGCGTACCATTCGAACGAAGAACGAGGGGATCAGAGAGAGAAAGAGAGAGAGAGAGAGAGAGAGAGAGAGAGAGAGAGAGAGAGAGAGAGAGAGAGAGACAGATGGGATCAACACGAGGCAACAAGATCCCAAACTGAATTCTAACATCGATTCTAAGTCATCGTACTTCCTAGAAACGCCGGCTGTTTCTCTGTCTACGTGTATACAAGACACTTCAAAAAGAGAGAGAGAGAGAGAGAAAGAGAAAAAGAGAGAGAGAGAGAGATACTATTATTTTTCTCGAGTAAAATTTCACGTTTTAAATCACGGCAGCTAACAAATGTCAAATAAACGGCTAATTGAGAATTAATTAATCCGCGCTATGCAATTTACGTGCAATTATGTAGATACGTTTTAAAATGCGCTTGTTTATGAACTCATGCACGATTCCGCTCACAACAAAGGTTACGCAGATACGGTTCGCGAGCCTTGATCGCGTCATGCGGAACGAGTTCTAATCCGCGCAGCAACATTTTGTAATTTAATCTCGATCCCTCGCGCGGTTACCGCCAATTCCCAAGGATAACTTTATAGCGTAACCACACAAATCGTTGTAATTTATCTCGGGACAACCTGCAATTATATTTCCATTGCGTAAAACTGCCGTTTTCCCCGATTAATCGGGCAAAAAACTGTCAATTTATTAACTACCGTTAATTATCGGTCCGAGCGGGCAATCAATTGCATAGCGAAGTCAAGATTAAATTAAATTATATGATATTTTTTTCAAAATATACCCCTACACTGTCATTTAGCGCGAAAAGAGAAAGGGCGGATGGATTCGACGACTCGTAACGCGTATTTTTACTTCACCCTGAATCGTGCACAAGAAATCGTGCCGAAACCATTGAGAATTTTGACCGCAAAAGTTTGCATTCCGCTTACGCGCGTATGTAGATACATTCGCGCGCGCGAGTTGGAAACGCAAAGCCGCCGCTGGTGGTGGTCGTAGAATCGGCCGTAGAATCGGCCGATATGCGGTTGCATCGTGATGCAAAGGACACTCGCGAATACGGGTTGATTTACAAAGCCGAAGCCAGATAGTGCGTTGAGAGGCCAGTATCTCACTTGCAATTTCTAAAACCGCAACGCGGCCCTCTCTCTCTCTCTCTCTCTCTCTCTCTCTCTTTTACTCTCTCTGCAGCTACAAATTTAGGCGAGTGAATGAGAGACGAACGGCGATATCATCGATTGCTACCGACGTTGTATCTTGCCCATATAATGTTCCGAAATCATTCTCGCGCGTGAAACATTCTTTTGTCCCTCATTCGTTTATCCGGCGAGAAGAGCGTCACGCGAGATGACGAGAGGCTTTTTTGACGCTCGGTAGACGTCGCAGACTTGGCAAAAAACGTTCTTCATTTTAATATTCGGAATATTATTTTCAATTTAATGTTTTTCTTCCAACCCCCTCCCTCATATGCAATGGAGAGGAAACGTCATTTATTAAATTTGCAAACCCACACAGTTATAATTATCGCGTTTGATATGAGTCTCCCTATCTGGTCGACAGTGTAATATAAAAAATAGGATTTAAAGCCAAATGTGTCACGCAATATCGCCCCAATAAAGCGTCGTATTTATCAACCGAATAAAAATTATTTTATTAAAATTGTTATTGTTGCGATATATACATTATGACTATTCAGGGATTAGAAAAATATATCAGTCAATGTATGTGATTAACATATGTTTATGAAAAGAAGAAATGCGATGATGATTAATTTTTATCGAATTAAAATATATCGTATTATTATTCATATTTTTTTAACAGTAATTTAATAACGTTCGAAAATAACTAAGATGTGCAAATATGCAAATATGAAGAAACGGTGTTGCCTCTGATTTCAATCAAACCGACAAAAGTTTTGTAAACTGGAAAAACGGATGAAATACGAGATTCTTTGTTTATTTTTCATATTATTACATACATTTTTTATTTAAATCTCGGCTTGCATTTCCCATTAAAATACATTTACGTTTGCACATCGCGAATATTATCGCTAGTATTTTATATTCATATATATTTCGCTCCGTTAAAAATTCCTTCTATGTTATTTACATTAAAGAATTTTATAAAATTACGTGATACGCATTGGTTTATTTAAAGTAGAACGCATCGTCTTAATAAAATTTTCTAAGTCGTACAACATAGTGTAGTGCATTCTCTGGTGATGTCAACCGGAAACTTCGTAAAACGGATTACGGAGAAGCGAGGCTATTCCTTGAGGAGGTACACAAAACAATTGTAATAAACGTTACTCTCCGAGCGAGCGTGGAATATTTTCTTGGTCTCTAGAACTCACTGTTTCCAAGCCAAATTTATCTGAGCATCCTATTCCAGTGAAACCAACAGAAGGATTACACCGCGAATATATCTGACAGACGTATGAATATACGCGCGAGTAAATATAAAATAGATTATGAAAATGAACAATGTACAAATCGCTCTTACAATTAAAAAAAAAAAAATAATAATAAATGAAAAGGAGTAAGAAAAAAAAAATTAGATGGAGACTTAATTAATCTCGGACAAAAGTAGCCAGCATAGACGGGCGTCGCGATAGAATTCGTAGTCTGGAATTCAGTTGCGGCGGATCGATAAGCAAGCCAACGTGAAATTCGCTTTGACGTCCGTGAAATATCGAACGAGAGACGTTGAGGATGGGCTAAAAGCGACGCAGCTATTAGCTAAATACTCGCCCGATAGGAGAAAGCCCCGCGAGCAAAGACACCGTAGAAACACGCGTCCACGTTTGAACGGACTGTCGCGAAAGACGACACACGTCGAGATGTGTCTTTAGGACAAGAAAGTCGTCGAGCAGCTGAGCGTTCGCCCCTTTTCCTTTGCATTCGATCAGAGAGAGCTACGTACACGTAGAACTCATTGATTCTCGCGGTACGTGACGCAGGCGATCGACCATGAGCGCTCGCCGAATCTCTCCTTGCGAGGGATCTAGGAGATCCCGGGATCCACGCGCACAGTACAGTACAGAAAATGGGAATGAGAGTAGTTCTGTATCGCGCTCGCGCGCTGATACTTTTCTTCGCTCCACATACGGTAAAAACTTCCGAGTGGATTGTCTTGTTTTCCGGATCAGTGAGAGACCCCGACTCTCTCTCTCTCTCTCTTCAGTACGATACGTATATAACGTATTGCTCTCTCGATTCGTCGACACGGACGCCGCCGTGACGAAGAACAGTGACACGAAAGAGCGTTACCTTGTCGGTGACGAATCTGTTACGCGCAGTAAATCCACCGGCACTGACCAGATTTATTCGCGAAAAAAAAAACTCGGCTTTAATCGTCACGACCGAGGAATGCAGATATTTATTTTATATAATTACGTGCATACAGAATTTGCCGCACTCGATTATATTGTGCGACTATTAACGTTGTGCTTGCGAACACGTCGAGACGTTTAATTCGTCGAAATATTATTGCGAAATTTGCATTGCGAAATATTCAAAGAATTCAGAATGATTTCGAACGATGTTAATTCGATGTTAATTAATAATCGTAAAAGGAAATATATACGATACTGCGATATAACGCACTTCAAAATATTTATTCAACGAGCAGCATATAATATATACTTTATACATTATATTAAAAAAAAAAATCATCTCCGATGAACATCCGTTAAACATAAAAATGTCGCCAATTAAAAAATCCCATGTGTAAAGCAAAATGTATTATTATATAATCTCTTTATGATTATCGTATGAAAATTTCAATTTATGTACAGTGTATACTGTAATCTAAATGCGCATTCATCATTCGTGCCGTTAGATACGCAAAAAGGGCCGAGAAATTGCCGCTGAAATGTTTAGGAACGCGTATGCGTATATTCACCTTTACGTCCCTCATGCGCGTTCATGGCCATCTTTAACCCATTTGCATTCATAAACGTGCATAATGGACTAGCTGCTATCACGCAAGCATATTGCTGCCCGTCACGTTCCAGTCGAGAGCGTTAAGCTATCAGGGGAAATGGCAAAAAATGCATATTGTTGAATTCCGCGAGCAAGAAATCCTTGTGTGCCTTTCATTAAGTGATCTTTTTTCGCCATGGTCAATTAATCTCCATTTCTAACATGACACTTACAGAGATATTGTTGTTATATAAATAATTGCATAAAACAAATATGTTTTATATATATATATATATATATATATATATATATATATATATATGTATTGCTCTTTTTCACTTATAAACTTTTAAACTAAAATATGCAAGATCTCCCAAATTTCTTTTAATGAATTTATTTATCTCTTAATCCAAATCTCAAATTGAACTGTTACAATATGTTTGAAATTGATTTTTTTTTCCCCAAAAAAGAATTTTTTCTGTTATACATATATAATGGAGAGAAAAAGTCATGGAAAACGTTTCGAAAAATTTTGCGAATACATCGAGCGATACGCATCGTCGCGTTTTACCTCGGCAGTTTTCCCGACACGCGTGGGCAAAACGAAATTGAATGGGGGGACGAAACGCGGCGAAATGTCGGAAGGCGCAAAGGGACGAATTGCGTGTCGTGTGTGTTGAGAAAATTCCCGTCTCGCGTTTACGACGCGGCTGCTCGTTTATACCACCGGCACGACGGTGGGCCCCCCACCGGTTTCGGACGTACCGCGAATTGGCAGTCGCATTCGAGCGCGAACGGCGCGCTCGTAACGGGGCGTGAAACTACGCGGAGGCACGCAAAAGTGCACGCTCGGAACGGCTTAACAAGCGCGGCAACTTCGGCAATGGACCGCGTCCAAAGAACTCGGGCGCGGGCTATTCGTCACTCGTCCTTCGGATTGCTCCCATTTTCCCCGGGGCCGAGAGCGATTGCGTTACCACGGTTAGACGAGGTGGACTATCGGACTCCGTTCCGGACCGACCTTCTTTTTTAGTCAACAATAGCGGCTCCGCTTGCCGGAGAAGCCATTACTTTTCTCGCGAGCGCGAGCCTCTCCATTTCTAAGATTAACAGCCGCGCTTTACCGATCGGATATATTAAGTCTACGTCGCTATGGAATGTCCCACTGTCAAACTACATCGATTAATGTTCTATCTGGAGTAATGGTGTTAACATGGTAACGCGCGTTTCGTGATAGTCTTAAAATAACTACAAGTGGCTAACGAAATTTATCGTATCCTTGGTTGCGTGTAAAATGATTATACGATTATATCAATGTCGAATCAATTTTCAGATGATTAATCAAATATAAAAAAAATATTAGATTTTTTAATATACGCTCAATCTATTAATCACGTTAAACGCGAGAAACTGCATTAAGAGGAAGAAACCAATATAAAAATAAAACTATTTTTAACGATTTTTTTTCTGATAAATAATTATTTTTTTTTTTAAATCACGTCATCAACATCACAAAGTACATAGATTCAACTACCTTTTATAAAATTTTTGTTAAAAAATATTAATATTTATAGCTACAAGCCTATATTGTGAGTAGTCCTAAAAAAAACAGACGCGTTCGTAACGGGGCAACGAAAGTTCTGAAACAAAAAATCAAACATTTTCTTAAAAAATATAAGACAATAGCTTCCATTGGCTCGCTACGCGTGAGACCGTTTTTTTTAAAGCGACTCACACTATTGTAGTTACAAATATTAATATTTTTTAACGAAAATTTTACAAAAAGTAGTTTAAACTATGTACTTTGTGCGCTGCTAATAAAGTGATTTGAAAAAAATCAATTATTTTCCAAAAAAAAATGTTTTCAAGTAGTTTTTTTTTACGTCGGTTTCCTCCCTTAATTCCTGTAGAAGAATTTTATTTAAATGACAACATTGTTAAAAAAAAAAAAAATTGCGAAAACTCGTCGCAGATTTCTTTGAGCAATCGTTCAAGCAATTTGCCGATTAAAAGCGAGCTTTTAATTTCTTTCAGCTTAGGTCACATGTGCCGTTCTATATCTAATGACGCAAACGACCACTTACGTTTTACAACGCGATGGAGATCGTTAGAAATGCGGTCGAATGACTCTCGAGAACGATTTCGAGCGTTCGCGGGTAACAATAAATTTGACCCTCGAATGGGGTAATGGCGAGGGTACCATTCCCCTTGCGAACGAACCTATCGTCGGACGAGTTTTCTAAGTGTACCGAACAAGTGTACTCTCTCGGACGGTTAAAGAAAGGGTAAAGAAAGGCGTATATCCCGTTATTTACGACTTACGTATAATCGCTGGCAGCCAAGTCCGACGTAGAAGGATTCTCTCGCGGGGCGAAAGGAATCTGAAATATTTACGTACACACGAGGCGGCCCGATAAGGACGTTTGCTCGCGAAACACTTGCGCGACATCGACAAATAACGCTCGCTCGCATAAAATAAATTTCGCTGCTGCTAGCGGTTGCCCTTCCTTACTAAAGGCTCGCGAGCCACTACCGCCACAGTGCAGAGTTAGCGAGGATAGTAAAAAGATAACCGGCAGACTTTAATAGCCGCGTGAAAGTTTTTCTAACTGACACTAAATACACCGATTGCTCTTTCCCGCTCTCCTCCCACTCTCGTAGTCATCGTTACAATGTGCACTACCGTTAATTAATTGCACGTAATTAGTTTGCGCTAATCAATAGAGCATTTTTAATGCGGATAAAGGCCGGTGGGTATACAAACGTATGCGTTATTCGCGTCCGATATTACATACATGTGTAGATTTGCGCGATGAAACGTAATATTTCGAAATCAAAGTGGAGCACGCATGCTGCGCTCTGGCGAATGAAGTAACGGGAATGGATGATTATTGTTTAGGAAGTTATATGGAAATAGAGGAAATTACAACGCTACGGGCGAAATCAAATTGTAATTGTCGCCGGTGTATATATACGGGAGAGTTTATATATCCGAGCTCACGAGGATTCCGCGACAAATTTAGAATCGACAAAACAATATATAGACAACGATTGTAATCCCAGTATTAATCGGAGACATCGTTTTTCCCCGAAGAAACGAGTAGAAATCGACAATTATGCTGGAGAATCGATTGACCGTGGATGCTTGGTGCTTCACGGTGCCGTACATATTTCTCATCGGGATCTAGGAACCAGGTTAGCGAGTACGGTCCCCGGCTCATAGAAATAGGATCAGGTCGAATGGGTGCTCTTAGTGATTACATTTGCAAGTCAAACGAGGTAGTCGACAAGATGGTGGAAATATATATACATATATATACATATATACACACACACATACATATTTTGCACAACGTATATGTACACACGTGTACGTATGTATATAAAATAATGGATAGAAGTAAGAATGTGCGCGATCGCACGAGGAAGAAACGTCAGGGAAGGGCGAAATCTCGACGGAGTTTACCTGATTCGAAAAGTCCCGAAACGCGGTGAGAAGGTGGAGGGCGTTGCGAAAAAATGGTGAGAGATCGATGGTGGAACGACGGATCGTCACTTTGCGTGAGAAGGGTGTAATGGAGTATGGAAAAACGGAGGCAGCCGTCGAAGAGAATGTGTCGTTGCCCTGCGGATCTACGAGAAAAAAGGAAACAGGAGGATGGGGGGGGGGAAGGAATGGGGGGTGAGTGAATGGAGATCGAGAGAAAAGTATCGGAGAGAGGTGGAGAGCACGGAGACGCGAAGAGAAAAAGAGGCAGAACCGGCGGAACGGCTCGGCAGGTTTATCCCGGACCAGCTTCATTTTCAGCCCTCGTCTGAATATAAAAGACAATTTAATTATAGGGGGATTTTCAAAGGCGGATCGCGCGCATTTTCTCGCTCGTCTCTCTGTCTCTCTTTCTACCTCCTTCTCTTTCCTCTCTCTATTTTCCGGCGTCTCTGTCAGCTTCTCCGTTCTATCTGTCGACGACATGAAAGTCTTAGAAGCGCGATGCAAGAAGACTCGATACATACACACATCGCTATGTATCCATCGTATCTACGTGGAGACCTACGTGGACATCATTAGACGATATAAGTTGATCGTGTAGAATTTATGCGAAGCGGAGGTCACGTTAAATCATGAAAGGATGAAGTGAATTGTAGGCGAACCAAGTCTGAAAGGAAACATGACCTGCTACGCAACCGAGCTTGTAAATTAAGTGTGAGGATAAATCGAGATAAGTGCATAGCTGTAACACAGAATGGCATCGTGTTCGTCCGGTACAAAGCGCGGGTAATCCTACGTCTTATTAGAACGCAAGAGCGCCTGGCGAAAAGGCACCCTCGCGGATGCCGGACTAAAATAAAACGCCCTTCAACTGCCGCTCGCTCGCGACCCATCTTTGTGCACGGTACGTGTATAACACGCTTTGCTAAACCTTTGTTAAACCTTTTGAAATAACGTATTACAGCATCCACGTGTCTTCGGTAACGCGAATAATTGTCGCTCGCCGACCTTGTGCGTCAGAAATATTTCGCCCTTTATAATACGGTCGCTTTCGCTCTAATGCGTTTAAACGCATTTTTATTAAATTGAGACCCGACTACGCAATTATTGCAAAGTGACAACACAGATAATATTCTGGACATTTTTCCGAAAAAATTTTTTGACCAATTTGAAATCGACTTTTGCATAATCTATCCCAAATTCAACGAAGAGTGAAACTAATGAAAATGTTATCTCCGATTCAGAGACATTTTGTATACACATATATAACGTAGATGTAAAAATTGTTACGAATGTACGAGTTGCTTTCGCGCCATCAAAATAATATAGTAATTACATATGATAAAGAGAGTAACATACTTTATTAAAAATACATCACGCGTAACGTTGCCTTTCTACTGCGTTCGCTGTGATTCTTTGTGATACGTCACTTGATAACAGTGAAAACAGAATTAATTAAAAATAGCACGTGTTGTGACATATCTTCATTTTAACAAAGAGTACGTTCGCGTGATTTATTATGCACGGCGTTGAAAATTAGCGATGCGATGAAATGAATTTCCTTAATGCGTAATCAAGCTAGCAGCATACGAATCGCAATTTCGCAAAAGCTTATTAATTTTACATAATGTCATCTTTAGCGTAGTTAAATGGCGCGTGCATTGATCGTTTCAAAATCATATTGATTTGTGCGGTTACAATTATGTAGTCTAATTTATTAATAAAGGGCAATTGTCGTGATTCCAATAAACGTAGAAATTATTACTATGATACCATATCATGCGCAAATCATATTTTATAGATTCGAGTATTTGCCACAGAAGAGTATGCGGTAAGCATCTGTAGCCGGAGCAGATGACATCCGGTGCGGAATTAATAATAATTAATTCCTGTTTCGCGGTCAAACATGGATAAAACGAGAAGCAAACAAATAAACAAACGCACGGATAGGGGACACGAAATGTAATTTTACTTAATTAATGGGAAACTGAGCGCGCGCGAGTCTTCAAACCGGCCGGTGTTTTAGGATACAGCGAATATCACGATGTCGACCGCTCTCTCGCTCGTACGCCCACGATCATGGCTATTTAAATAGACATAATCAACTTTCGCGAATGCAATTAATTTCAGCTGCGGGCATGCATAAAACCAGGCGACCACAGGCCGCCGGCGTAACCAGACGGGGATTGTAATAATTTTCGAATATTTCGCGATTTGCAAACATTATACGGTGAATCTAGCGGATTTGCATAGCCATTGATAAAATCTCAATTTTGAACATCCGAACAAGCTATCTAAAAATTATATTTAAAAAATAATATCTATCAAATCATGTATACATATTTATTTCCAGTTGATGTTTCTGAAAATATATAATCCTATATATAAGTGTAATGATATATATTCTATGTATACATATATACATATATATATATATATATATATATATATATATATTCTTTTTTTTTCATTTATTTATGCTCGCGGTAAATACATTTCGCGGTAGCCAGCATCTTGAATCGCATTACGACGTATCACACTGTACCAGTTCTTTCGCGTATCAAATGAATACGGTCGACGATAAATTCAGTTGTCGCGCGGTCGTTAATGCCACTTTCTCGTTGCGCCGAGCATCTCATTAACGGAAAAGCCTTGGGCGCTATCTCCGTAGTCGACCGCCCTCTGTTTCTATCGCATAAACACTGCCTTATGTCTTTCAAAAGCTTGCATGGTTGTACACATGATTCTGACATTAATACAGTTGCTGTTCCTTTCTCCCCCCCCCCTCTCTCTCTCTCTCTCTCTCTCTTACTTTTGCGATAATAATGAAATTCCACATCTATGAGCAAAGTAGTTGCTGAGTAAACATGGAAATAATTCATCGCTAATTTTTTTTTAATACACGTGATGATTGATTATAAAATATCTTGCAAGCATCGCGAATCACGGATTAATTTTGTCGCAGCTGTTTTTTTTTTTTCTAATATCATAATCGGATTAGCAAATGATTCAAATTTCATTACATTATCTTATAGACTTATACCTGTGCGGCCTCGCCGATTAACATCTGGCAAAATCGCTTATCCAGATATGCGACAACTTATTCCAAATGCATAAATATATACATAATATAAGTATCGATAAGCAGATTGACGTCGATAAGCGCTTGTTCGAAGCGCGAATGGATTGGAGATAAATCGACGATGTTTTTCTTTCTCCATCTCTCTCCCTCCCTCATTTCCCTCGTATACCCTACTGCGGAGCATATGGGAATAATTTATTGACTGCGCGGGCCGCGCGTCGGGGAACAATACGCGCGATCCCCGCCGTATCGAAGACGAGTGGCGCGGGCGGACGGTGCGGCGGCCTCCTATAATCCGCAATTTTATCCGGCGCTTTAACCGCGACCCCGAGGTTAACAAAGACGATGCGCGAGCGTGCGAGGGTACGTATGTTGTAAGCGCGACGGATCTCGCGCGTTGCTATTCTTCCGCGTGTGATAGATGCTCGTAGCGGAGTCAAAGCCTTCCCGTGCGAGCCCTTTATTCATGACCCACGCTATTTTAGTCCTCCCACCCTCTCGCGCCCATCTCGGAAATCGGATGCTGCTGCTGCTGCTGCTGCTGTTGGCGGGTAAGAGGTCGGCACCCATTTATACCCTCGTGGAAAATCCAGGCGAAATCTCGTGCTTTAAATGCCGACGGGCCTCGCAGGATATCCGGCGACTGACCTGTGTTTTCGAGCCATAGTAAGCGGGCGTTATCGGCGAAACAATGGGCATTATTAAATATTCGGCATGGATGGTATGCCGAGAACGAGGGTGCAGGAAATATTAACGGATAGGTGAGAGAGAAATGAAACGGAGCGAAATGAGAGGGAGAGACAAAGAAAGAGAGAGAGAGAGAGAGAGAGAGAGAGAGAAAGCAATGTCATTTACATATAAATTGCCCGCCTAAAATCATACTCACATTTAATTTTCCGCTACCAGGCCGCTCTTCGCGAACTACCTCTACCTCTGCCGTTTAAATTGGCGTAACATATCTGTCCGACCTGATCGCGCTTAAATCACGGTAGTTTATGTCGTGACTAAATGACCGAGCGCAAGCGTTTAACTATTCAAATGAAAATTCACGCGAAAACGTATGCGAAAACTCGCGGCGGTGAACGGGAATCAAGGGAAACGAGGAAATGTGTTTTCGCGATGGAGCGAATAAGGATCATGAGAAAGACTGAGAGAGAAAGGCCAAAGCTCATTTCGTTTCAACACTAATCCCTCTTGACCACAATGGGAGTATCATCTGAGATTTTCTTGCGATAGTAGATGTGATAAAGTATCGCCTTAAATCATAAATTATACAGGCACAGATCGTTAATCTGCGAATATTTATGCATAGATAATTGGAAAAATTCTCGACGAGGAGTAATAATTCAAAAGATGAATCGATTCATATATAAAATAATTTTAATGTTTAAAAGCAAACATTTATATTGGTGCGGAATATCGCAATTACAATTAATTGATCTCCGAAAGAGAGAGAAAATAAATTTAAAAGTAAAAAAAAAATTGATTAATTTATTCGATAAATAATGTTAATACTAAAGTTTTCTGACATTTTCAATTACCTTACTCGATCTCATAAATACATATATTTTATACATGCTATGCATGTATACTATGTACATGCAGATAAAAAATTAAAAAATTAAAAAGAGAAAGATAAACGGGCGATTGGAATGTTGAAAGGCAAAGCCGTCTTTTGCGGTAGAATTACGTCGTCCTGCGATGTTATTTACACGGTGTACGATTAAATGTCCTCGTAAACATACCCTACGCCCGAGTTCGTGTAAACCCGAGAATCGACAATGCGAGAAAATTCGAAAAAAAAGGTCGCACGGAGATCTTTCTAGCCGCTAGTGAATTATTATTCATATTCGAGAATCTCCACGGAAAGCCCGCGATGCAAATTCAACAAAGTAAAAGACACCCACACCGATGGCTTTGTTATTACGTTGTTGGAAACTTCTTTTTGCTCTTTTGTCAGGAGCTGCTATGAGAAGAAAATGCATTTCAATCAAGATATTAATTCATATGTATTTACAAAAGTCTCGGAGAGAAAAAATATTATAGTATTCAGATGATATTATAAACGTCATTTATTATAATTAAACCTGCAATCTTATGTGTCAATTTAATAAGTTCTTATCAGAAATCATATTACGTTGCATTTTTGGAATATTAAATATCTTGATAATTAAAATTGTGCGTTTAATTGTTAATTTTATGAAAAGGTCTTTAATTGAAAATGTGATCATATAAATATCATCTTCAAAAAAATTCTCATTAAATTTGAAGCTCAAACAATTCATTTTAAAAATGAAATATTACACATAGATTTAAAGAATATTTTATATAATCTCCTTGCATCAAATATGCAATTTTCTTTAAATAATGCGACAGATTAATTTCCGACATGTAAAATATCTCATTTTAATTAGAATTAGACAAATTAGATATATTTTATCGGCAGATTTATATTGGAGAATAGGATTCAAATCCTATCGCGCAAAAATCTTTTTACGTATTTACGCGACACACTTAAGCGACAAAATCGGTTATAAAAGAGTCATCTTAATCTATACCTGCGATAAGCCACACAAAAAAATGCGTTGTATGACAACGAAGACTATGCTCTTTACGTGTACATGAAAATTGCAGCAAAGTCTCTATCTCCGCTTGTATGTTTCATATTTAACGATGTGTACGCGAGTTATATATGATGTACGGCAAATAAGATAGAAAGGAAAGACAGAGAGACCAAGGTAGAGAGAGAGAGAGAAAATTGATTTCATAAGTTAGGATCCGTTCCTTGTCAATTAAAAATATTGACGATAGTAATGATGATTATGTAAAATTGATAACAAAAACTAAAAAAACATTTTTATATTTATCCGAGAAAAAATGGTACAGCAGATGTAAAAATATAATTATGAAAAGATCTAATAATATATATATTTTTATATTATCACATATAATATTATCCGCAATTTGACCTGATCTTATCTTATCTATATAATCATATTCAATTATAGATCTGTTTTTATATATAATCAGATCTAGCCGAATATAATAATTATATAAGTTAAAATTATATCGCGCCAAATTTCTCGCATTTAATTATATATGTATATATAACCTTCTATAATTAGATAAGTCCATTTTTCTCGGATAAGTAGAAGTTTATAAGATATACAAACAAAATAATTCATAATAATTCTTATTTGTCAAATAATTCTATTTCGATACACTATAGTCGCACCATATTGTTACACACACACATAT
>JBCEZX010000024.1:2300843-2317928 GCA_039654345.1 Cataglyphis cursor | reverse complement strand
ATATATATATATATATATATATATATATATATATATATATATATATATATGTATTGTTCATCGCTTTTGTCACGTTTTCGCTTCGTGCGTTAATGCTTTCGCTTCATCTCTCAAGTTGCAAAAATATCACAAATGCCTAATCATTATTAGACAATGAAGGAGAATTATTCCAGACTTGTTCAAATTCCATTAATGTTCCCTTTCTTGTGTACGGGACGGAACACATGCGCGTGTCACTCCTCTTCTTAAGAAAACTCCGAAGCTTTAGATGATAATATCAATTATTGATCGTCTGGGTGAAAACTGTCTCTACACATCCGATGCTATAATAATTCACGAAGTCAAGTCCCTGTTATTTTTCCTCTGCTCGGAAAAGACTTACACTGGTAATCGGAGCTCTGTCTAATAGCACGCGCGAAACTTGTTACAATATTTAAAAAAAAAAAGAAAATTACAGGAATTTGCGCGATACTCATATAAATTTTTTTCTTTAATTTGTATTGAAATATTAAACGTTTATAATATTAAAATATTAGATGTTTCGGTAAATTTAGTTTTTTCGAGGTTTGCACATCGACATTACACATTTTACAAATTTTACATCAATTGTCTCGTTTTATAAAGCATTTAAAATTAATCCCGAAAATTTTCTCAAGGATTCCTAAACATTTCTATTGCACAGAAATAATCGGATTTTTAGTCTAGTAAATAAAAACTTGACATCGAGAGGATTAACGAGTCGACGAATGTTAGGGAGCAATTTTTCAGCGATGGCACGGGAAAAGAAGGCACAAGTCTCGATGGCTGCCCTATTATAGGAAGCACATTGTCCGGAAGCAAGTGAGAGGAAAGTGATACCGCATTATTACGAAGCAGGGCAAAACTCTATTCAAGGGGAACATTCTCAATAGGATGAAGTGCAAGCCACGAGCGGTCTCGGCATTCAAAAGGAGAATGTATGGAATCTCCCCGTTCCATTACAACATATTTTTATTATTAAAATGCGTGTAAAATTTGTACTGATATGTCCTCTTAATCACTTATTTTATTTATATCGCTTAGAGTAATGCATTTCGTGCAAGTATGGAAAGGACAAGCTTATCCCATGTTTCGCTCTTTTACGGCACGCAACTTTTGCCATAAAAATATGTAAATTTTGCATTAAAGTTTTTATTAACTTTACTGAGATTACGATATCGCGTATATCTAGAAAGCACCAGTAAAACATGTTTGTGGCAAGACAATTTTAAATTGAGAGACGACACGAGCAACTTTTCGCAGTGTGAGCATCATAAAGTATTCAACAATATCTGTAGTTATACTCTTACAATCTAAATAGCGGCTTAAAAATAATTAACAAACACTTAGATAAAAAGATTCGTCCGTTTCGTTTATATTTTTTATTATCACTGATGTTGCTGTATTATATGACGCGATAGTAAACTTCAATGTCGAGAAAAAAATCAAGCGATCGAGAGAAGAGTTGCCTCGAGGAATTCCACTCACGGGGATCGTTCCGTTGAATTTAATGAAGTACGTATTTTGCCATATGCCTTCTCACATTGGCTTTAGTTGTAAACGTCGTTCCACAGCAATATACGATCGCGCCGACGAACTTTGCCACGCGCGATTACTCTTAGTTACTCCCTTTCGCAACCACCCCATGAAAACTCTCCGCGAAAACTCGTTGGAGACAGCCGTCCGACGGTAACCACGACGGCTACGCAGTCGGAGAGAAGTTTTTATCACTCGTATCCTTGCGAAGGGATATCCGACAAATTTAATTCCTCGCAACTATGCGGAATAATGTAATTGTCCTCTTGCCTTTGAAACAATACCGGCGGGCGCGATTGGCAGCGGTGAATATATATGACAATTCTTTTTTCCTTTTTCACTGCGAATATAAGAATCATTAAATGAAAGAATTGAGGAATGCAGTCACAACAATCAAAGGTCCGTTCATTTCTTTCTTTAAGAAATTAAAAAAAAAAAAAAAATTAATCTTAAATAGAAGAGAAAAAAGAGAGAAATTAAAAAAACGTCGATTAAAATCTTTTTGAGTTAAAAAAAAATGAATTAAGAACATTTTTTAGAACTTTATAAATTCGATAATGATCAAGCCACACTTTTCTTCTCGGTCGTCAAACTTGTTGTTTATTTCTGAAATTTGTCGATACGATCGATAGAGCTCTTTGTATGTAATTCCAATGATAAATAATAGCTCGAAAGAGACAGACAAGTGTGTAACGCGAAACCGGCCAGTAGTGGCGCAATGCGAAACCCGGGTAAAAAATGGAAAACGATCTTGCCACTTCAATTTCACGGTACATACGTTAAAGTGTAATTTTTTAACACGCCTCGCCGTGCCGGAAATTCCCTGTGAAAAGTTTCGCCGCAAATACGCCGCGGATTCCCCTTTTGTTACAGCCATTTCGCCGCTTCGCCGAAAATTTGCCCTCCTTTCCTGCCATTTCTTATTCGCGCCGCGCGAAAGAAGCAAACTGTTAGTCGTCCACAAAGGAAAGTTCCTGCGCTACTTTTGTTCCTATTTTGCGATAGAGGTAGAGTTTACGCAAAGGACGGGAGGGAGAAAGAGGAGAGATATACTCTCGCCTACCCAGATTAAATTAGACCCTCCCCATTCCGTGCATCTCGACTGCTTGACCCTCCCGCGAATCCTTTCCCCGATCTCTGTGAGATAATTCAATTCGATGCCCCGAATCGCTACCTGTGTGACTATCTCGCCGTTACATTGGCGGAGGTGGCCGTTATCCGCTTGCACCTAGCGGGCTCGAAGAACGTGGTAGATGCGTGACGCCGATAAGACATGTAATTAGTAGCGGCGTGAGCATTATACTGATATCGCGGAAAGTGACGAGAAGAATTTCTCTTTAATCGCGATATTATCTAAATGATGTTATCTCGATATTATTCTCTGAGTCGCGAAAGCAAATTTGGATTATAAGTATCTCTAACATCCCACAAATCTTCCCAAATTAACGATGAAAAATTACTTAATAGTATAATTTGAATATTTAAATATTAAATATTAATTTTTCATAATTTTTAAAATTTTTTATGAATCTATTGTGTGACAGAAGTAAAAGATTTTCGAAAAGTTTCAGCAAAAATTCGCTAAATTATTTCGCAGAGATAACGCGAGAATTAAAGAGAGATGCGTGACAATTTTTCATTGACGGAGGTAATTTTTCACTAATTTGCATAATGTATAAGCCGGTACATGTGTCAGTTAAACATCGGTCAAATTGGAGTATATTTTTCTGATCAATTTCGTCAGGTATTTTTATCATATGTAATTACATTTGTCTGTAACGAGGCCGAGTACAATGACGAATTATTATTAGCATTTATGAAAAATGAATGAAACGATGTTATACGATAAAGTTTGATCGATGGAACATTACGTTAATGGATATAGTGGTTGCTTTCAAAGCGAGTGTATAATGTAGCGGCATTATTTCTCGTTTGATCAAGGGTATCAAAGTTAATGGAGGTAATCTTCGCGCTATTCCGTCGAATTCTTTTTGCCGATCAATAGCAACATGACAGCGGCATATTTGTCTACTGCTGAAAGTTTCGAGTTAGTAACACTTGTTAACGGCGAGCACGTATTAATGCTACGAGCTGAACACTGTTAAAGCCACGATACAGTATCAAAGGAAGAGTCGCGCGTAGTTTGCGTAGTGGAACGCGAGCTCGTATAATTTCCCTTTAATCCCTTAAACACGATAGCGGATGAATACTAAACACACTCAATTAAAGCCGCCCGTTCGCGAAAACTTTCGAAATTGGTTGAAAGTAACTCACCCTCAATGGTGGCGCTGTTCGGCGTGTCTCCGGAATTAAAGAGGTCATCTGAAACAGAAGTTGGAAGTTTATCAGCTGCGGTGATCACTCCTTGGTAGAGATGGATATTGAGCATGAATTAATTAACGGGTACTTGCAAAACACTTCATTTGATTAAACTTGCGCTCTTGGCGAAAGCGGCCATTATTTCGCGATCGGAGATGCCCGAGCGACTCTGTTCTGATCGAGAACTCCTAATAAGTAAAGTAATTCAGTTTGTAATTACGTCCTCCGTAATGATCAGCGACGTAAATGCGATTTAGACCTATTAAAATAGCAAATCGCATATCATCCAGCGAAGTAATTGGTATTAATTAAAAGATAAATTCTCATAAGAGATTAATCAATTAATCAAAATTGCAAAATCATTTAATAATGAATAAAGAGTAACGGAGTTATAAGAAAAATGAAAAAGAAAAGATATTAATATGCCCAAAGTAAATTGAAATGTAGAATAAAAATTAATAAAAAAAAAAGACAAATTTAATTGTGTATGTGAGTTTATTGAAAATAATTATTTATATATTTAACTCTAAAATTCTAATGTCAAAATATACTTGCGCCATTTTCAAGATATATCGATATATGTATATATTTAAATTGATTTATTGTTAGACATTAGTGCATCGTTTGACGTTGCGATTTAGTTCGATAAAAAGAAATAATCCCTAAAAGTTTATGGCACCTCAGAACCTGAAAATATTCCTCGCCAAGAAAGTATTTCACGCTCGTTTTTCCTCGACCGTATTTATGCACGATAAATGACTCGGCCAGCTCTATAAATGTCCTCGCCTTATTAAATATCGCCGCC
Organism: Cataglyphis cursor; assembly: GCA_039654345.1. Classification (NCBI taxonomy): domain Eukaryota; kingdom Metazoa; phylum Arthropoda; class Insecta; order Hymenoptera; family Formicidae; genus Cataglyphis; species Cataglyphis cursor. Next base: position 2,313,250 of record JBCEZX010000024.1, on the reverse strand, counting down.
ATTACGGACACCGACGCGTTATAGATTATGAATTTGCTTAGGGGTGAGCAATTCAATATTTCGCGCGACCGCGAACGTTTGTTATACAAATATCCGAATGGATTGCCGCCGGCCAGTTAATATGGGGAGTAAATTTTGCACAACATCGACGCGAGTGTTCCGGGCAAATATCGGATTACCCAAAAGTGCAAGCAAATCCGCGAAATAATCTTCGCTCGAAGGATCGCTATGATATTTTGCCGCCGTAACTGCTCTTTTTCTTAATCAACCATTGTGATAAGCATAAAATCCACGCTGACAATTTTCCTTAGAAATTTATAACACATCTTTTCTTTCTGATCTTACATTGATCGTATTTTATATATTTATTTGTAGATACATTTGTATATGTATATGTAAATTATAAAAAGAATATTCAATAATATGAAATAAAGTTCAATTATTTAGAAAAATGCAGAATTTCTGTAACTTGAAATTTTCATCTGAAAACTAAATTTGCCATAACGAACTGAATGCAAAATGTTTCTATTATAGAAACTGGTGCACATCTTTATATAAATTGCAAAATTATTAAAATCATAAATTTGAATTTATTATAAATCTTAGTCTGCTTTTCTAGAAATAACAGTTATTTTTAAACTACGCCCACATTTACGTTATTTCAGGTTACTTTAATAGATTATAGAATACGACATACGATCACATATACGCACACAACATAACATGAAAGTGTCAGCTAATATTGTCCTGTTTTCTATAAGTTGTTTACATTAAGATTACTCACACGCGTCGATGTTGCTAATTATACTTGTATCGTGTGCTAATTTTACTATATATTCTCGCACGTGTCACTAATTTGTAAACGAGAAGCTCTAACGAAATAGCGATCTCATCTTTGTTTCCAAAATAACTTTGTAATTTATCTTACGGTGGCTGCTCTCGAGGATCTCCCCCGGGGATTAAGTTGAATCAATAGATCGTTTGTGTAATGGCCCAATTATTAAGTTATTGAAGTGCGCTAAACATCCTGAGACACTGCGCGATATTAAACTGATATCCGTATAAAATATCGCACATCCATTCCTCGCAATTAGATCGTCAAGCGGATACGACGTCTGACATTTTTAGATTGGACTTGATCGCGTATGAAAATGATTGGTGATACGTCACTCCATCACGTCTGACCTCGTGTTTATATCGACACGATTGCGTAGTCTAATGTCTAAACCAGGCTGGGATCGTTTTCTCACGATCGTGCGACTCTAGTGACCGAAAACTCGGTCAAATAAAGATAGATGTATCATGTCCCTAAAGAATATCTAATAATAGGTATTCCAAGCAGGCTGTTTTTAGTTCACTAACATATCTCAGAAATCCATGAGTTTATCATAAGAAGAAAATTCTGAGAAAGTAATTTCACATCGTGATTCGATTCATCTGCAAGAATCACAAATATAACCGTATTTTCTGAACAAAAGCAATTCTCTCTCTGTATATTCGTATACCTTTTGGCTTACATACTTAATTCGTTCTCTTTTTTCTCTCTCCTTCCTTTTTTGTAATAAATTAGAGAATTGTTGTACGTATAACAATGATTTTTTTTTTTAATTTTTGTATCAAATTGTATCGATTGTTGGAATACTTGTGCTACGCTATTCTTAGTCGTCGCTTTGAATATATCGTAAAGATTACTTTACATACGCAAAGAAGAATTTGCGCGCAAAATCAACCGGGCCGGGCTTTCTCAAAGAATGTTGGCGCGCCCTTCGAAATTCTACACGTAGTAAAGTAAAGATCCAAAGGTTTTTCTTAAGACCTTGCCGAGCCAGCACTTCTGACACAATATGACTTTGCGTTGTTTCGCTATACTACGAGAGAGTAAAAAGCGATTGGATTCAAGACGTGAGAGGAGTACCTATGAACGAAGACGAAGCTACAAAATTGCCACGGGTATAAAGGATCGAGGGATGTCCCGGAATGTTTCATAAACGCTTTCCTTCAATGTTACGTTCTTCGGCATATGGCGAACGGACCAAAATATATTTCGTGTCCGGAAATGAAGCAGTGAAGCGATAAAGTGCACCTTTGCATTCTCGCCGCGTGACAAAAAAACTGATTCTGCTTTTTTTTTAAATATTAAAATAATCTCAATCGTGTTTCTTTCTCTGAAAGAAATGAAAAAGGCTAAATCTCAGAATATATATAAATTATTTTTACTGTTAAAAATAAAAAAATATTAATTTTTAACGAGATATCATTAGCTTTATAGATAAAATGAAAGGGCGTGTGTAAGAGTTTATTAATGATTTCAGATATTATAAAATTACAAAGTTTGAAAAAATCTCTTCGCTATTATTTTCGTTCTAATAAATTGTAAGAAAAAACAACTCGTCCGTAACAGCCATTGTTTAAAGTTTAATGTATGGAAAACCAATTAAAGCTTTTTCTGTTTAAAGAATGAATAATAATTACCTACAGTGTTTCATCGTATTCTCGACGATACGTAAATCCTTTTGCTGTTCTAATAATTAGAGATTTAACTTATTAACCAGATGCTTTGAACGCTCCGACATCGTCACCCGCAAAGTGAAAATCCACTCGAACGAATTCTTGTCATGTGGCGCTAATTTACGCTCGCTAAGCATCAGCAAAGTTTTATTAGTTCTCGCAATGCGATTTGCAATTTGCTTCATATTCCGTAAATTAGCGCGTCGAATAAGTTTGCCATGGGAACGCCCGAACGGCTAGAGTTGCTTAGGCCACGATATAAAATGAATCGGGCATAATGGCCTAACAGGAATTGAAATTGAAGGTGTTGCAAAGTCGATGTCGACGTCAAACTTCTAACCGAGCGTAAATTCGCGTTATACGCGTTATTAAACGAATTAATTTCTGCTAATGACAGGTCGGCCTCGGCAACGACCAATTTTAGCAACATATGTATGTATATATATATATATATATATATATATATATATATATATGTATATATATGTATATACACATACATGTACACATAGACACATTACATCAAAGGCAGCTTCATTATGAACCCATTGTTACTCGTAGATTCTAACGAATGAATAAGAGATGTTTGCGGAATATAAATTTGCTGAATATAAATCAACTTGTTAATCATTTTTGGAAGCGTATTATTATTATTGTGTTTATTATAATAACAATATGCAAAAAATTATATTTAAAAAATACAAATATATATATATATATATATATATATATATATATATATATTTGTTTAATTGTAAAAAATAAAAGTATTAAAAAGATTTATTGTTGATACTTATGCAAAACTGTTTTCACAAATCAATACTTTTGTAAAAAAAAAAAAAAAATATTTTCTAAGGAGAGAATGAGAGAGAAAGCTTTGACATCTCTATTGATAAAATAATAGCCTTTTATTTCCGCAAAAATTAGAAAGGTTCACAGGATAAAATTATTTTTTAATTGCTTTTATTTCCGCTTATCACAATTCTCTTTATTTTTGAAAACTAGTGCACTTAAGGAAATTCAAATTTAGTAAGGAAAACCAATAATTAAATTATTTTAACAAGTTATTATAATAATATCTGACTGTATATTTATCTTATTTTTCTGGAATAAATTCACATGCGGAAAAATTACCGTTTTACAAAAGTATTTTACCGTGGCTTGATCATGTACGAACGTACACACGTATATGCATCTATTATTGCCTCTGTGATATTTCACGCTTTTCCCTCTAAATGTATTGCATTACGCAGTATAATATGTCCGCTATAAGAATCAACAATTTTTTTATTTCGATCAGAGAACAATATCGGTCATTGCACTCAATTAACCGGAAAATAATTACTTTCAATGAGGTTCAATGCAATTCGCGGCGCGTTTCAGACAGCAGTTTATTTCATTGCGATATCGCCAAAATATTTCTATTTAAATCCGTTTTATATATCAGATGACGTCTATTGTAAAAATACTTGCAAAAATCGTGAAATATTAATAATAAAATGAAAAATAATTATTATTTAATTTGCGAAGCAATAAAGCAAACTTTTATATCGATTAAATAGCAAGTAGACGTGAGTTTGACGATTTTTCATTTTAACTAAATACAATCGCTCTAATATTTTTTTTTAATCTCAAAAGTTTTTTCTTTTTTTTTGATAATTAAGTACGTAATAATTTTAGCATGTTACAATAATTAAGACAATTTTTCTTAAGTGGCGAGAAATAAAAAATCGCGGTAATAATTGCAATAATTACTGTCATATAACAAGAATGATTATTTATTAATTTAAATTTAATGCGCGCCTGTTGAAATGTAGAATAAAGTACATTGCGCGACAATTTATGATTCTAATTTAGAAAGTGCCATTCGCGTATGCCTCGGTACACCGAAACGAACTCGGTTCGCTGGTTCCTTTGTTCCTCTTTTGGACTTAGGTATTTTACTCGTGTACTTAACTCACCCGGCAAAGGAACAATCCGTCTGCCCTTATAGAACGTACGCGATTAAACTTTTCTCAACGAATCGAATTTAACTTTCTGCGCCGGTCGGGGTAACTACTTTTGTTACTCGCTCGCCAACAACCTCGTTACACGTTGAACACCGCACTGTGCCGAGATGGACTTCTGCAAGTTGCACTCGAAGGGAGAACGAGTTAACTATTGATTCTCAGCAGCTAGATGAGAGCTCTAATCATAACTGTTATGGAGTCGTTTATACACATAGTTCATTTCTTTCAAAATGAACAAAACTACCTATCAGAAAATAAAAAGAATCGAATATACGCCTGACAATCGTTTGCTATATGTCAAATACAATATATAAAGTACAAGTTCAAAATATAATTACACTTCCAATGAAATAATACAGATGAATAATCTATTTTTGATTATTAATTTAATAATATTTGTGATTGCCAATATTAATTATTTCCCGATGATAAATATATTGATGTTACCAATTTAAGAGACTACAAATATATTCGTTAATTCAAGAAATTTAATATTAATAATATAATTGAATGATGCGGGCGCGAAAAATAATTGACTGCGTAAAAAGTTCAATTAATTCTTATAGATGAAGGACGTTTCTAGAACTCGTGTTGTATAATAAATTGAGAAATCTATAAAAAAAAAAAAAAGTCATTCCAAGTTAGCCAAGTAACACAATCTTCTCCCTCACGTGGTTGTTTTTATGCGTTCTAATCAGAAACGACAGAGCCGATAATGAACGAACGAATGAACGTGGCGCTCCTAGCTATGTCCTTTTCTCATTACCGCTATATCGTCTGTATCCCCTTCAGTCTGGCTTTCCCATTTTTCTTAGCCGTTGTCCTCACCTTCATCACTATTTGTGTTTTCTTTTCATTAACACCGAGCCGTCGTTTGCACGCCCGACATAGTTTCGCGCGTATTTCATTCGTCTCGCTACTGTTTCTCTTTTTCATCCGCGCTCGGACGTTGTCTGCGCGCTGAGGAAAGACAGCACAAAGGCAGCGAAAAGGCACGTTCCTCTGTAATAACAATCGATGATAAAAATACAACGATTAATATCGGACAATAAGACTACATAGTCCGCATATTGATTATGAATTCTCAACTCCTTTGTTCCCAATCGCGACCAACCTTTCATATTTTATTTGTAGCACACAAAAACAATAAACTATAAAATCCATCTCCCAAGTAGAGTCCGATAAGTCAAGCTTCAATTAAACGTTTTTAAAAAGTGATGTCATGCAAAAAATATTCGTAAAAAAAAGAGAAGAGACAAAGTTCTCTCTTAACAAATATAATCTGTACTAAAATAAAAAATTATCGATAACGAAATAAATAACCAATCATAATTATTTGCCGTAATTAAATTAAATTAAAGAAACGCGTCAATAAAATCGCGATGTGTCCAATAAATCGTTCGCGATATATTAAAAGCGACAGCAGTTCGAGTTTAAAACAGGCGGCTCACTTTTGTTCACGAGCCGGATAAATGTATACTTGATAATAATATTCATGACTCGAAAATTTTATTTGATTATTACAAGCGACGGTACAAGATATTCACACGGCGCGGACGATCTCTATCTCTGACTCATTCGGAAATGACAACGACAAATGACATTTCGTAATATAAATTCCTTGACACGTCCCTCGCCCTTCCTTTTTGCGCGAAATCGATTTTGTCTCTGTCTGTGTGATATCAGCGATTTTTATCGCAAGATGCGGTGCTCGATACAGATAGATAAACAAGGCGATAGAGCAAACGGCAACTTTGTGGCAATTCTGAGAGAGGAAAAGCATAATGGCAAATAAACATTGACCTTTGCATATTGTACATTGACATAACTCACGAGCGATGTTTGCCGAGGATATTTTCGATCAGTTCGTGAATTTATCAATACGATATGAATACTGTCCATTCCAGGAGGAGGAACGAACCGAGGAATTTATGCGGTCGCGGATACTTGAGAACACGGTAAACACCGGATGTAGACCGCCATCGTTTTCCCCGGCGCAATAATCGAGGAAATGGATGGTGACTATAAAACATTTTTCTTCGTTTTCAGAAGCATGAAGCCTTCGCTATGAGATCCAATTATGGTAGTCACTTTTTTACGATTCTATAAAAAAAAAAAAAAAAAGAGGCTAAAATTTTTATCACTTCCACCGCATAATTATAAACGTAAAATTGAGATATCAAATTTTTATCTTTACCGATACATAAAATTATTCCGTCTAATAGCTGAATCATCAATCTCCGCGGGTTTCCAAAGGGACGCAATGGATCGGAACAAATTGTTACGCGCGATATACACACAAACTCTCGCCGATTACACAAGCCTCCCCGTGATACCGACACAGAGGGGGATAATTAAAATTGATAACTCCGCGTTACACGCACATTACGACCGATTCCCTTCCGATACATGGATGTAATTCACGCCATTTGACGAATCGGGCGTGAAATTAATTTAGCCATTAGTGCGCTTTGACGCGCGTTATTACCGCGCCGCCGCCGCAGCGTCCGCTCGCCTCTCGCGGATCGCATCTCGCGTGCGCATCATCATATATCACGCGGCGGCACATCTCTCGCAGCATATGGAATGAATGCGTCCTACCGTAAGCAATTTTCGCCTCCAAATTGAGCTTGCACTCGTGCCGCGTCGTGTACATGTAGGGCCGCGGCTCACCCGGGCACCAGGGCACCGACGGACCGCAAACGCATTTGCCGGCGGCCGCTGCATTTCCGGTCTCGGCCGCCGCGGTTCCCTCGCCGACCAGATTGCAGCCGGGACCCGACATCATCGGCCCGTGCGGACAATGCCTCCTCCATCTGCCCGGGATCTCTGGAAAATTTAATCACACCGGATAGCACGTGAATATAAATTCTTTATTTTTTTATTTTTTTATTTTTTTTTTTTGCTTGATTCTGGGATTATTGTTAAACTTGAATCGTTTTATTTTTAATGTGTGTACATTTTAATTAGAAATTATAAATTCTATTATTTGGATTTCTGTATTTTTGGTACCAATCTATTGATATATCTGGCTACATGGACGAGCCAAAAAAGCGGATCGGAATTTTGATGTGAGAGAGAAGATAATTAAAAATAAATAAAGAAAATTAACATGATTTTAATTGTTATTGCTATTGCATTATTGATTTTAATTATTAATATTGACAGGAATAATTTTAATAAATTAATTTGAAACGTACGTAAAATATAATTTGAAATCGTAGAAACCAACGAATAAAACATCGCGCGATCGTTCTGTGTCGATTAAATCGAATTAATTAATTAATGTGCAATAGTGACTATGCAATTTTATTATTTATTAGACAATGGTTCCTCCATCTGCCCGGGATGTTTGAAAAATTTAATCACACCGAATAGCATATGAATATAAATTCATTTTTCTTTCGCTTAATTCTCGGACTAAATCGCTTTATTTTTACGTGTGTATATTTTAAATATAAATTACAAACTCTATTTTGAGTTTCTATATTTTCGGCATCAATCTATTGATATATCTGACTACGTGGACAAGCAAAAAAGCGAATCAAAATCTCGATATGAGAGAGAAGATAATTAGAAACAAATAAAAAAAGATTAACACGATTTTGATTATTATTGCTCTTGCATTATTGATTTTAATTATTAATATTTACAGGAATAATTGTAATAAATTAATTTGAAACGTTCGTAAACTTGAGATCGTAGAAATCGACGAATAAAACATCGCGCGATCGTTTTGTGCCGACTAAATCGATCTTATTAATTATTGTGCAACAGTGACTGTGCAACTTTATTATTTATCGGCCTGCTATCGCATAACTTCTCTTTTCGCGCGCGATTAAATCTTGACGAACGACGTGATTTTCGGCATGCGTAAGTGAAGATACAAACAACGTATTTACGCGTGATGTTTGTTATCGGCGCGTATAAGCGCCGCTTATCGCGGAATGCCAAACGATCGAATTAATTTCACATCATGATAGCGTGATGCACTGTCATCGGCAGATTATTATTGCGCGCGTCAAACGGTGAAATTGAAAAACCGGCATCGATCGCGATCGCCGATGAATAATACTCGAAATATTTGCATAACAACGATTGGCGCGAGAGCCACGTCTCGTCCAGAAAAAAAAATGCTCTCCGCCTATGTTATATACCGCGTTGTACATTATAGTTCATGATTTATATAACTACGCGGGCAATTGCGAGAGAGAAATTTTACGCAACATGAGCGAAGCAATGTGTGCGAGTTTATATATATATATGTATCGGAATTTGTAAAGCGCGGGAAAAATTCCTTAATTATTTCAGCATCCGCGACGAATTCGCCGGCGGAGCAAATCGAGCATCGATATAACGGCGCAATTACAAGATCGTCAACATCACCGGACATCGTGCATACATCGCTCGTCGTCGTCGTCGTCGTCGGATCAGAAGGGACAGCTCCGTTGATATACCCGAGGGAGTATAATGCGGTCGCCTAATGAAACGTGGTGTGTACCCGGGACGACAAAAGCAAATTCAATTGCGTTCGCTGTACTAGTCGCTTACCAATAATCGCGAGAAATACCGAGAAAAAGAAGAAGAAAAATACGAAGAGAGAAAAAGAGAGAAAAAGCATTTAAGCGTGAACGTCGTCAGTACTTTAAAGAGAAAGGACAGCAGGTTGATTTTCACCGTTGGCGCAAAATAACTTCGCGGAAGAAAAAAAAAAAAAAAAAAAAAAAAAGAAACAAGAGAAGAGAAATGCAATAGAACGGGCAGAAACGGAAACGGGACGATCAACCAACCGGATGGTAAATCGAGGTCGAGTTGTTGGACACGAAGGGCGATTACGACCTATCGTGATAACCTGATCTCTCCGTGGCCACGGATGACCTTCTCGCGCCGCTGCCTCCCGCACCCTCGGACCGTGCCGCGTTTCGATCGATAAGTTTAATAATCCACAGACGGCCTGCGCGCGGAGAAAATCGAATTTGCCGATCGGTTTGCCCTCTGGGCCGTGCTAAATACGAATTCATTTCGAGCTAATGGCTGGGGGAATGCGCCCCCGTCTAATTGCCCGCTAGCGGGGTCAGATATACGCTGCGAATTCTCGCAAGCCGAGGACGCAACCGAACCGCGACGGTATTCGATTAAGAAAATCGAGGATGGTGTCGCGCGAGGAAGTATTTCAAGGATGAACCGTTAAAGCGACCGGACATGGTCAGGTTCACCGCGGAATTACGCTTCTTTCTCAGGATAATACTTTAGAAATACCAGTACGGTTCGTATCAGTCATTGGTAAATTTGCTTTAACTATACGAGAGAGAAAGAGAGAGAGAGAGAGAGAGAGAATTTGAAATTGTATTTTATAGACTTATTGTTAATCCAATCACGTAGTCTTTTCCATCACACACCAGTGCACATTAAAGGCTGCTATTTATGAAGTATATGAATGCAATGACATAATGTAATGATGTAAAGATTTTGATGATGAAAAAATAATGTATGTTCTGTTAAATAAAATGAGAAGTTTATCATGATTGGATTTTAATTACTTAAAATGTTTATATTATTCTTTTTTATTAGATAACATGTATAGCAGCATACATCTTTAATATGCACCAGTGCAAATGACCGAATTCGCTATTAGATTACGTAAACAATCGGTTAAATATCGGAGATAAAAATTTCTTGCACAAGAATATATTCATAAATATGAAATTATCTAATTAATTATTTTTTTTTTTTTTTTAAAGAATTTAATTAATTCTTCTCTTCGAGAAAAATATAATTTTAATAAAAACCAAAGCGTCACTATTTATGCAAATTCAATTCGAGCTAATGGATTGTGCACGCGAGGATCAATTGGCCGTGACGGAACGCACATTTCCGCTTTTCCGTACATTACGCTACGCTGTCGATCCTTCCGGAATAACGACGAAATTCGAGAAGTCAGAATGCATTACGGTTGTACCATGCAATCGGCTTACGTGGAGGTGTGTTTGATCTCTTGTCCCGGCGTTAGTAATCCGTTAAATCGCTAGCCACTTCGTTAAATCGTCAATGTGCTGAGACACTGACATTTCTCTCTCTAAATTTTCTTTGAGGAATTATACATTCATAGGAATGTTTACGTATAAAATAAACTTCTAACAAATTACTTTCGTATCGATGCGCGCGCATAAAAAGTCTTAATAAATTTAACGAATTCTAATATTAATTTTTTATTATTGTTTCTATTTTAAATTAAACATACTGCCTTTTAAAAACTCAATTTTTAAAAATTTTAAATGATCCGACTCTCTCTTAATCTGGTTAATAAGTTCAGTTTATTTTCTGTAATTGAGAAGTAAATAAATAAATATATAAATTTATATAGGATGTTCCATGTTCGGTCAATAAAACTTCAGAGTCTTGTAGAAATTGAATTTGAAACAAAAAAGTTTCGGTAAACATAGATCCGGAAACGCTTCGTTAAAAAGTTATAGCTAATAAACTCTCCGTAAGCAATTAGTTATGATCAAAATTTACATAATAAAAACATTTTTATATTTGCATTTGCAATATTTACATTACAAATGTAATGTTTACACAAAGACCATCAAAAAGTGGTTCTTTTCAAGTTACTGCTTTTTTCGTTGAGCTTATTTTCTTTTAAACGCTTTATCAAAATTTAAATAAAATTGGTATAATTTAAAATGTGTTATTTAATTACTCATCACATTTATTTCTTTTTTATTTATTACTTTTTTCAAATGAATAAAGAGTTTTCAAAGTTATTTCTTTATTATTTATTACTTTTTTCAAATAAATAGAGTTTTCAAAATTATAAAAATTTAAAAATATAAAAATTTAAAAATCACCAAAAAACGTAATTTTTTTGAAGCTTTTTAACGAAGCGTTTCCGGACCTATGTTTATGGGAATTTTTTTGTTCCAAAGAAAGTATAAATTATAATTTTGTTTCAATTTCCTATAAGATCCTGAAATTTCATTGACAACTAGAACAATATATACATAATATATATTAATTATTATTACTGCAATATATGTGAATCCATTAGAACAGGAATATTTAAGGGCGATATATTTAGACTTAATATAAATAACATTAACCCAGTATCTCTTTTTTTTAACTGCAAAATAATCAACGCATTAATTAATAAATCTGTGACGATAGGGGGAAAATAACATTGATTGCTAAATAAATGCGCATTTTATGCAGATCTATTTTGCATTAATTTTCGATAATTACACTGTGATATACACGCGATATGCTTGAAATCGGTTAAGCTGCCGCAAAAAACCCGTTGCTGAAATACTGCCGCAACAACAAGCGTACAGTATAATGAAACATTTTATACGCTCATTACACGCGAGTGACACGCGAGTTTATACGGCTGCTGCAGAGGGCCATTTAGAGCACAATGACGTTTCACGTGGCGTGCGGCGAAATGCAGATTTCCAAAGTAAATAAAGTTACGAAAAATAATGATGTTCTCCATCCCGTCACCGGTAAGTAACTTCCCGGCAAGAGGAGCGGCTTAATCAACCAACCCGGATGTATTAAGGGCGACAGTAAAGAATCATGTGCTGTCGAAAGAAGGCAAAGTTACCGGGATGCGTCCCTAGATTTTTTACAAACTTCATCTGCATAACGTAACGCGGAAAAATGACGCGGCAGAATGCACTCCTTCGAATGACGATGATTTACTTTGCTGCTCGAGTACACTTGTTTTTTTTTTTGCATGTATAATAATGTATACAATAGCAATTCTTATGTGAAAATAATGAAAGTATGTATATTGTTTACACTGTAATAGATTGTATATAGATTGATAAAAATGAAAAAAAAAATATATATATATATAATTTTTTTTCGAATCTTCATGTGCAAGTAAAACTT
>JBCEZX010000024.1:2250181-2279083 GCA_039654345.1 Cataglyphis cursor | reverse complement strand
ACAAAAAAAAAAAAAAAAAAAAAAAAAAAAAAAAAAAAAAAAAAAAAAAAAAAAAAAAAAAAAAAAAACGCACTTGTATGTACGCGATGCAGCCAGTGCAGTGGCTCGAAATTTTGGGAAATCGAGATGATCCATGGAAATTTCCAAGTCAAATCCCTACCTCGTACCCTCCTCCCCTCCCCCCTCCCCCTTCGCCCCTCCGGTTAAACAGCCACACTTGTTCCCATGCTGGTCGATAAATCTAGGCACGTCGTCGTATTTCGGCTCGAAATGCGAGCCGGACGTGATGCGCGGGGCGGGATAGCAAAGCGCATCGCGCGAAAGGGATATATATATATATATGTATATCCCGTCCGGGCGCGTTGTTAATGCAGTCCAAATATTTGACGATATTTTGTATTTCGAGCCGCTCGTCAGTTTAAGGGATCGTCCGACGAGGAGGGATCGTCCTGGTCGAGCGAAAATTTGCGATGATCGTTGCGCGCGCGACCGAATTGGCACGTCGCCATCGTCCGGGGAAACGGCACCCCCAAACGCTCTCGAGCCTGTTAATAAAATCCGAAATTGTAAACGCATCAATATAGCATTGCCGTTTGGGAATTTTTCCGTCTCGTTTCTGACAATTATTGCAGTTATTTTAAAATGTCGTAAACCAATAGAAAGATTACACACAGAATGTGTGATAATAATATAGAATTGTATATAGCTATATTTTTGAACGGCTAAGACTGATATTAATTAATTTAGTAATAGGCTTTAATCGTAAAATTGCGACACTAATTTTGATTTATTATTGATTATTTTATATACGGTTGTATATTATTATTTGTATACATGGAGATTAACTGCGCGATGTGTTTTCCAAATTTGTTTACATAATTATTTGATCAAATTTTCGAGTAAGAAACTCGATATTTGAATTCCTGAATTGCTTTGAATTTGAACAATAGTTAAACCGTTCTTAGAACAAAGTTATCGGACTGAAAAGTTCAGTCTTTGAGACTGAAGAATATTTTTCGCAAAGTATTTTGCAAATTTCAATGGTCTTTAATTAGTTCCTCTTCCAGTTTCTAAAATCGTCGTTTGGCTAAAGTTTGGAAAATACGAGTTATAACAAGTTCAAAAATCGCTAAATTAGATTCGCGAGTGGTGCGGGATCGTTCACTTTCAGATCCGCCGACACGATTCCATTCGAAGCGTTAAAAACTTTTCAAAAGAGCCAAAGGACATCGAGAGCCAGCGGGAAAAGGGGAAAGAGAGGAGTTACGCAGATTCGCAGTGAAACAGATTGTGAATAACGATCGCGCCCAAAGAAAACGCTCATCTGCGAGTCGATTAATCAATGAATTGAAAAATGAAAACGAATATCTTCTTACGAAGTAATTATAATTAATTATTTCGATAATACGCAAATCGAATCAAAGGATCGTTAAAAAAATTGTCCGATCCAAGTTCTCATAACGAGAGCTAAAAGTTTTCGAGTAATCCGTGTAAAAAGTTTAAAATGTTGTAGAGAGAACTTCTCGAAAAAGTATACCGGATGTTTCATCGCATTCATCCTTTAAACGCGTACAAATAAATGTATGAAGTTTCAAGTGAAGTTTAAAATATGTAGTTTTCATTCTCGATTTTTTTTTATTTCCTGTATACGATAGCGATAAATATCGATGCGTTGATCGAAACGCACGATCTATTAAAGCGCTTCACGTGGCTTATCTATTTCAGCCATGTGACATGATGGAAAGTTAATTTGTCACTATTTACAGAAAGCAAAAAAGATCGTAAAGAAAGAATTTTCGCAATGGATTACTGTCGCAATTAATTTAATCGCGAGCTTTAGCGTAATATTTTTGCAAACGATAAAAAAGTGAATATATATCATATTTTTCTAATTAAATAATCACTACAATGAAATATTTAAAATAACAAGAAAAATCTCTTCAAATGATTTGCGCGCGTGTTCGCAAAAATTCGCGAATGCGCGAATACGCGACAATGAACCGGTGAATTCTCGGGGCAGAAATAGGTTCAATACTTGGCACGTACAAGGCGCGGCGAAAAATTCCTAAGTGAAAAGTAATGTATTCACGCAAACATGACTTTGCCTAAAACTAACTTTTCCATTTGGAGAGTCCCAACAGTAGAGTTTCAGAAACTACGACAGTGCAATCTTTTTCTCCGCGACCGCCGTAACATTTTTTTAATTCGAGCAAGCGGAGAAAAATCACGCGGATAAAAACGACCTCGCCGATTTAAAGTGCCTTTGCCGATCGCTCTTAGTACATCTTTAACACATATAAACACATGTAATACCGCACAGTGTATTACTCATGCAACTGCTGCTGCTTGTGAAATTGTAAGCGTGGTTTGCATATCGTGAAATATTAACACCGTGGTATTTCAAAGTTTGGAAGTTGCTTTGAATTGATATTACTATGCAAACATCAACTTAGATAGTATAGTAGAAAAACCGTTAAATAAATATTGCATTTTCTCGTTATTTCAGTGTAATTATTGATTTTATCATTATGCTACTCCAGATAACTAATAGCCTCTATCTTACTTGACCTTGTCATACATTGGGAAAGATAAAAAAAGGTATCGCGCTCGAAGAAAATTATAGATATGAACCCGATATTAACGAGATTTTAATATATACATATATATATATATATATTCTCTCTTTTTTATGACTTTTCCACTTTATGTAGAATAATTTATATATAAATTTTCGATACGCGCGCGACGCATCTCTTAGATATTTATTATTATCCTCTCGGTTGTACTATCGATTATTAAATGCAAAACAGTGTGTGGTAATGAGTTAATCAATGCTTGCGTGCTGTTAAATCGTTCACGCGGATAAAAATGTTGAAATACCAACTGCATAACTGTCATTTGTCACTCATGATTAGTTTCTCTCTAATGCCAAGCTGTCCAATTATCTCCGAATGACATATAATTCCACAGAGTATAAATCGAAAGGGACAGTGAAACAACGCTCTCGATATAATCGTATCAACGTGTGTGCGTACGTTGTACGGAAACATTTTACCCAAAGATTTATTGTCGATTTTACGCTTATTAAATGCGGACAGCGTTGCATTTTACTCATGACAAAACAATCGTCGCATTATTTCTATATATTTAGCGCGAATGCAACACAGAGACATATACGGGTAATCCTCGTTATTCCGGGAATTATAACAAAATTAGCTTTATCGTCGTTAAAAAAAATAAAAATCTCTTGTGAATCTCACAGAAATATAAATATTTAAAATCATTTTCAATTTAACGAAAATATAATAAGATTAAAAATTATATAGGCGTCTTTTAAAGAAACTTTTATAACGTAATTTAATTTTAAGATAAAGAATAGAACAATCTCCCACATTTTATTGACACGACTGGTATTAGAGTACGCTAAGGAGAAAAGTGCAGTAAAGGGATCGCATCGAGAGCGTCCCTATTAGCATTTCTATCGGCATTGTAATCGCATCGTTCGAAAGAACTCGAAACGCGCGCTCGACCGAACAACATAAGTGACTAAATTTACACAGGATCCATTCTGTTTTGGTCGTACAAAAATTTCAATCAATTTAAATCAAAATGCTCACGTAAATACTCACTCGTGCACACGCCCTCGTCCATTTCTCGACTGCGGGGTAGTAGATTCGTGATTACACATTGCAGACCGACGGCGCAGCTGCCCGAAAAACCGAAGAGACCGCCGCAAGGTTCGCCTTCGACACGCGCACATACTCTGCAACACCTGTAAACACATAAAAC
Source organism: Cataglyphis cursor (assembly GCA_039654345.1). Classification (NCBI taxonomy): domain Eukaryota; kingdom Metazoa; phylum Arthropoda; class Insecta; order Hymenoptera; family Formicidae; genus Cataglyphis; species Cataglyphis cursor. The sequence continues at coordinate 2,275,294 of JBCEZX010000024.1, read as the reverse complement.
TTACGCTCAATCATTTTATAATATAAATATATATATGTAGAAAAAATATAGCCATACGCTCGATACACAAATAAAGTTAGTTTGCGCGATGAATAACTTAAGGCCAATAAAATCACTCGAGTGGAAAGTTATAATTAGCTGCGTATCATGCGTTGTGATAAGATTATATATACATATTAGAGAGAATATATATACACAATATATTAGAGTTTTGTCTAGAAAGGTCTTTAATTTCATTGTTATTTTCCTATAACAATTTGTATTTCGAACATATTAACAATAAAAACAAAAAAAAAGTCTCTATTCTACAATAAATAAACGAATGGTATTATTAGCTCTTTCTTTCTCGTTGTTGTTGTCGCTCGCCGGCAAAATATATAGAGGAATATATTCAGCTCTCGCATGCCTGGCCTCTCAATCTGTTGTTTCCTCTTTTTTTTTTTTATTATTGGCGAAAAACGAACTGCGCGGGAAATTGTTATAAAACGATAAGGTAGACGAAACGAACAAGCGACGGTGGATACATGTGCATCGCAGCCAACCAGATTGCTTCGATTCGAATGCGGCCATTTGTTTTCTTCTAAGAAATCCTGCGGGCGATGAGAGGGATACCAACGCTTTAAAAGATATAAAGCGCTTCTTATAAGCGCTGTTATATCTTTCTTTACGCTCGCAAAACGAGAAGGTATGATTTTGTCTGTGTCCATTTTCAAACAACGGTTACATGTTGGAGAACAATGGCATGAACTTCGAAATGATCTAATGCCATTATTATTAGTTTTCTCAACGAATAAAAATGTCTTGCAATAATTTAGCGAAAAATCCCGGAGTATACGTGTGAACGTACAAAAATAAAACAGATTTTATAAATATATTATAAATACATATCTAGAGAGAAACGCACGCACATTTTTTACGTTGAGAAAAATATTCACGAGATACTCTTATAATGTAAATGTAAATATCAGCTGTTAATTATCAGTTTTATGCGTGGCTCAGTTTAGCGGTTTAATATTTGATAAGCGCTTCAAAATCTTCCTAGGAATAAACTGCAGTAACACAAATAATATTAACTACCTTCAGTTAATGTAATATTTTAAGTAACTTAATAATTAATTATAATTTATTAATTAAATAATTAATACATAATATTTTTGAATAATATTTATAATTATATGAAACATTTATTTACAGGAAACTTTTATTTGTACGAAAGAACTTTAGAATCAGCACTTGTACACCGTTGTAGAATTTACAATCCGATGTGTAAATTCTCGCGATGACACTTGCATTTTTATGCCGAAGAAACTTGGCTTGGATCGAGATATAAGAGATTGAGAAGCTTCTACGTATTATACGAATGCATATCACTTTGGCGCGTAGTATGCTCAACAATGCGGAGCATAGTCTTACGGAGTTGCGGTGGAAAAAAGTATGGGTGGAATTTCAAGGCGCAGCCTGCGGTGCATCGCGCGGAAAATAATCTCGCGGAAAATTGTCAACTGCGACCAGGAATTTTATTACGTTGTCTCGGTAGCGCGGACGAAGAAGCGAGCCTTCCATGTTCGTTGTCGCTTTTGCGCGAAACAATCTACTTCCCTTAATATACCTTTCAGTTCTGCGCATTTTTATGTGGCACAAGAACGTAGCTCATGGGGAAGAAAGTAATATAACCAGATCAAAGGGCTAAGGGATAATACATGGCGATGAAATAAAATTGTACGTCATCGAACGTAGGTAAACGCAATTGATTTTCGATTTACATAATATTTAAAAAAATATATGATCGATTTAGAAAATATGGTCGCATATTTTGTTTAAGAAAACAATGCAAATTTATCTTATATTGATTAATGTCACCGAAGTAGATTTGAAAAATGAAGCGCTCGCAGCTAATGCATCTATCTCTGCGCACGTAAAAAGGAGTATAATTTTTTTCAACTGGCGATTATTTTTATAATATATCGCTGTAGGATTTCCGTTTCGTACACCGCGTATCCTTTCATATCGTTATTATTTAATGGAAGAATACAAGCAACTGTGTATTGCCGGTTTCCAACAAGCATGAGTTTTAAATCCAATCGCAATGTTTGATAAAAAAAGACACCATTGTTTCCATATAATAATTGCAAAAATAATATTTTAAATATATGTTATATAGTTTCCCTTTGACGATTTGAAAATTTAATTTCTTTAAGATTGAAAAAATACAAAGCAAATATTTTTACTTATTATAAATTTAAAATACATAATCTCGATATCTCTAATGAAGAAAAATATAGAGGTTGTTGCTCGAATGCAGGAAAAAGTATTTTATTAATATTTTATTGCTTGATTAATACAATGTCAATGACAATCTCTTCGAAAAAGGAATCATAAAATGCATCAAACTGTAATATTCGATTGATTTAAAATCGAGAATGCGACCGGATTTTTCTTTAAGATTGGAAAGGTAGGAAATAAAAACATACTTCTACAGCAATTCACCGTAGTTGTAATAAAGCGGTCTTTTCTGTCGTGAGTCGACGATAAGATTACACTCGATGAGATTTGCTAGTCCGTTCATGCATTGAACCGGTCGCAGCTGCAATGAAAGCAACGGGGTGATGAGATTCAGATTCCAAACGGTTTGAAATCGGTGTTTAACGTTTCACTGAAAGTTTACGAGAAACGGGAGAGATCTCACATTGAAACGCGTTAGCACGCATATAGACAGCACCGTCGCACAGTTTTGCGTCCGCAAAATTACACGGGGATTCGTCCTCTCCCTCTTTTATATCGCGCTCGATATCGCTTGTGTGTACAAACTTACGAACGAAATGACGTGAAATGGACACGCGTGAAAAGGTAATAAAAATATCAACGTCGTTCATAATGAGGATAGCGATTCACCGACACGTGTCGTCGACACGATCCACGGTATTTATTGCCTGTTACCGCGACGGCACGTCTCGTCGGGATACTGGAAAAATTTGCATAAAGCAATATTCTTGCTGTACGTGCGGGAGAACTCGACTCGCGTATAACTTTTCTTCCCTCAAACTACCGCGCCGTCATTGAAACTACACCCGACTTTATCCTATCGCTATCGCGTCGATACCATTTCGATGGCCGATCGCCGAGACTCTTTTCGTATAAAAACTTTCCTTCCGGAAATTCCACGCAATAAACGTTAGCTACACCTATTGAATTCGCAAAGGGCCCTCGGGAAAGATGCTATAACTGTCCGAAGCTACTCCAAAGAATTCTTTCTCTATTTCCGCAAACGGGCGCGTCGCTTCCCTTTGAAATTCAATTCCAACATTTTCGAATCAGCATATCGTACGTATCGAGGCGCGTGTGACTGTATTATCGTGTGTATAGTGAAATATTGTAGAAATACGAAATAACGCTACTGATACAGAAAGAAAGAGAGAAAGAGAGGGAGAGATAGAGAGAGACAAAGAGAAGAAGAGAGAGTTTGAGAAACGGAACGTTTGGTAGATAAGCTTTCGCATAAGATTGCGCATGAAGATTTCTCGAGGTCCCGTATGAATTTCGTAAAGAATCCGCCTTTGCGATCGCGCAAGCAAACCGTCCGCTCTAAAAGACCGTAAGGAAACAGTTATCGATAATATAAGTATATCCATCCCCCGTATCTCGTTCCCAAGCGAAATGTTTCGCGTCTCTTATTCAAAGATTTAATCTAACGCATAATTCACAGCTCGATCTCAATTCACGCTTCTCAATCGCCGACGCGATTCTTATTCGATTCCCGCACGAGCATCAATCTTTGTCTCGCACTTGAAAAGCAATTACGTTGAAATTGTTCATCTTACGAGTAACTTTCTTGATCGTAAAGAATCGAAAGAGAAAAGGAAGAAATGAATCTCACCGCACATTTCTAATGGTGGCTTCGAGCTTTAAAGACCTGTCTCATTCACCAAACTCGTGATTATAGGCAAGATGAAAGGCTTTCTAATTGCGTATTGTACAAAATATATACCTGGCCGAACTGTGCGTGCGCGCGCGCGCGTGTGTGTGTGTGTGTATGTGTGGATGAAGTCGTTGAGTCATCGAAGCTGCCTTCTAAGTACACATATAAGTACCTAACAGAGATATCTATAATCAAGATTGACCTACATGGATACATGTATCTCTGTATAAAGATATTATCACTTTTACGATACACGCGACAGCTTCATATAGTATACATAAGTTAAGTGTTTGAAAGAACTTGATCCCCAGATGTAGAGATTAAGTTTTTTTTTTATGTGTATTATATCATTTTATATATGTATATATATATATATATATATTCACATACACACGGCACGCATTCTCGTATATTTAACGGAAGAAATCTAGTTGGCAGATTTCATTTTTGCGTAACAAATGTGAAATTTAAATTTTGTGTATTAATAACAAACGCATATGCTGTTTTTCTCTCTTTTCACTCTACATATATAAATACTCATCGCGCATAGACGTGATCATCAATCTGATTTTGCAATCCATTGTTATCGTAAACTCAAATAAAGTCGCCATCGATCTGCACTCATCGATACGCCCTCGCTCGAATCGGAATTTATTTCTTTTTCGGTATTACTCTCGCAAATATATTTATTAAAGAAGATGTATCAGGTGCTTTCTCTCGCTCTTACATTAAAAAGGCGATAATATTTGCGAGACTGCGGTTTGCACAATGCGCTTTATTATGTAACATTATCATACGATACGTTGTATATATTTTACGACATAAACGCGACTTCCATAATAATAATCAACAAGATATTATAACGTTATATTTCTTCGCAAAGTAGATAATTCATGAAATGAATGCAAGATAAACTGCTACGATATGCTATAATGAAACTCAGCGATAACTATATAGCTTCACGATCTTGGCGCAAGTTATTTCCTCGAATACAGAATTTTTTTTTTAAATCTTTCTCTCGCGCGTCTAGTTATTTATTAACTTCGTTATATATTATTCTTAACGCACCAGCATTTACAAGCGCGGATGACCTGTTTTGCACCAGGTTGTTTGTACGAGCCGAATAAAATACAGCGCGTAAGTATTTGAAACTCAGGTGTGCGTTCATCCCCTGTTCGAATTTCACGGTATATGAACTACGTACGTGTGTATGCGTGTGTATGTGTGTGTGTGCGCGTGCGTGCGTGCGTATGTGTGTGTAGAAAATATCGTAACAATCGGCCGCGCGTCTGTCTGCATGAACGGGCGAAAATAGACCCAAGGGCATAGATCTCGCATGTCGACCATATAGATATCGAACATGTCGATGATAAACGCTATCGCAAAACAGAATATTTCCGATTGAAGGCTACCGCGCCGCTCTTTAAACGCATTCAATTCCTTTCCCGATGCGTATGCGCGGTTTATCTCGCGGATTCGCCCTCGTTCCTCCCCCTTCCCCCCCCTTATACCTGTCTATGCGATTTTTCCACAAATGATTTCGCTAAAACGCGCGAAAACGTAATTCGCGCACGCGTTGTACAAAGGTGGACGAACAACAAAGGACGGGATTTTTTTGCCGCCCGGAGAGAGAGAGAGAGAGAGAGAGAAAAAAGGCGCAGGTAGCGGGCCTTATTGTAGCCGTGTGTTTTAATTGCTCGCTATACTCGGAACTAATTACAACGCGTAGCTAGAACAGAACCGCTACACAGAACGGGGGGGGGATGGGGGGAGGGGGACACAAAGAGTCCGGGGCTATAGAGAGGCGAATTGAAAATTATGCTTTCGCGCGGCACAAGGGATTATATGCGTATCCTTACGTGGAAGAAGATGTAGCGGCAATTATTATGCAAATATCGTATGTGAGTTGCGTGACAAAATTCCCTATACGTGTATTTTCCCTCTCAAACTTTATTAAACCATTTTTCGCGACGATAAATTTCCTGCCGCGCGCGCTCAGCTTTCTCGCATATTGCGAACAGGTATATCCTATAGATATACAAAATCACCGTGGGTGAGGATATTAAACCCGTGTTTCCGCCGCGATATCCTGCCCAGGTTAAAGATTTCTTCCAGCAGGAATAGGAAACGCTCACAAATGGCCGCATTCCGAGAGGCACGCCGGTATCGGGCTGCGCTTTGCTTTGAGCTCCCACCGGGCCGGTGTCGTAGGTAAACACGCAGGTGTCTGTACCTGCAGGGATCCCAGGTGAGGCCTCCGGGGCAGTCCTCGTCGGTGAGAACGTCGCACTCCAGCGGCGAGCACACGCACGAGAGAGCTCTCGCCACCGCGAGCGACAGTACAACAATGCCGCCCAAGAGGAGCAACGGAGCCCTCATTTTGCTCTCGTCCCTCTCGACGGCCGCCCGGTCGGCGGTTTTCCTCTGTCCTCTCCTGTCTCTCCTCTCCCTCTTCTCGGTCTTACAATATCCTCTATCTCGCACAATTACAAGCCAAACGAGGCGGGGATGTCCATCGCGCTCAAGGATGTCCTTCACTTTGCGAGACCTTTGACGATACGAATTCGTTCGATTGTCGATTTGTCACACGCGCGCGATAAGGAGATGTTCACTGGCAGAAGAGGAAGGCAGTCACGAGGGGACGCACGTGATCGCAGCCGCTGAATAATGTCCCGAGAAACGTAAAGAACGATGTGTCGATCTACATTTTATCGCTTGCAGTTCGCTGGAATATCGCGTACGTCCATTTTGCGGGCAGAATAATCGTCCGGATGCAAAGGATAACAATCGCGCTGGCGGAAGTAAATCTCGCCGAAAATATCCGGCGCTAATAATGATAAGTTCAGGATTCAAGGGAGATTAAACTGTGCGAAAAAAGACAGAAATAATGTAACAAAAGCGTTTGATGTGTTCGCAATTTTGCAGTAAATTGCTTAACAGCGTCGTGTCAGACGATAAAAATTAATCCCAATTTTGTATTGTATATGTGAAAAGAAAACGTTCGCAAACAATGCGGATTCAAATGAGATGCGCTTTAAAAGCAAATGGAGAAGAGAAATAGCTTCGTATCGTTAAAATCAGAAATAAATCAGAGCTTCCTTAAGAAACATTTCTCATTTTTTTTACGTCTCAACGAGAATCTTGCAAAGTCGTGTATGCCAAATGAGATTTGTAAACACGGAAAAATATATCTGTGTAAAGGAGAATGATTTTTAATAAGATATATATTTAATAAAAGCGTGTATATCGCGTGCACACACACACACAGACACACACATATATACAAATATATATATATATAGCAAAATATTACAAACTATAAATATATGTTATGTATCTCCATAACTTTGATGTCTGCGGTAAATAAAATTATTTGAAAGATCCGTAGAGAGGAAACATCGTGTCAAGCTTCTTGGATGACATTTAAACCAGAGATGCGTAAAGCCCGACCAACTCTTGGACGGAGAATGGTTCGTCCAAAAACTATACTAGCGCAAAAACTATAATAGCGCACTGCGAAGTGTATGTATCAACCGTGGATAGTTTATCCCAGAGGATAGAGTCATGAAGCGGGACACATCAAAAAGTTGTCGAGCATCGGGTAAACTTGCGGCGTGCCCAAATTACACGGATACATGTATCCTGGCAGGGAGATATCTCGAACATCCGCATTGCCGTGTAAAACGCGATGCAGGTAGATATTGCCGTAGGTATTGCGCCGACGAAAGCGCGAAAATGTCTTGAACCTTGCGTAAATGCAAGGAGGGCGCACGTCTATTATATGTAATATTATACGCGTGTTTTTTACATATATATGTACATCGATAGCGAATGGGAATCGATATAAGATTATACTATTATATGTGAATATGACTAGAATGAAAAATATTCAAAGTTGCTTGCTAGATATTTTGATGCCATCTTCTCTTTCGGTTGGAGATTTCTAAAACTGAATTTTAATAGCAACAAGTGTGAAGGGACCTTTGTGAAGATACGCATCTCCGGAGAAAAGTCGCGTTTAGTTAGATAAAGCTGAATTCCTTTAAGCTCTCTTTAGCAAACGCATCGGAATGACATTCGTTCGTTCATTCGTTCGTTCACGTTAATTAAATCTGTAACAAACAAGCTATTGCACTTTTAAAGAGGTAGCGTATCACCTGTATTACAGAATTGCGTTACAGATCGAAATATACAGTTAGTGCATATATCGAACCAGTTGCGACTCGAAAGATCACTCGTCGACGCAAATTTGCATTCGATATTTGCGCAAAAATATTCCGACAAACTTAGGATTAGTATAAGCAATCGGAATAATTCGGAAGGAAGGAGACGCGTAAAATTATTCGAGCAGTATCAAGGGAAAGAAAAAATTGCCGGGTATCGAGGAACGAGAAGATTCGATCATTCCGCGAAAACTTTTCCCTTCGACGCAACGCTGGCTCGCATAATAGAATCGCGACCGATCTCCCCCTCGTCACGTACGTCGTACCGACATCGTGCACACGACAGGGTCGCTCGATGAAACACTCGGTAACGAAATGTAATACACACGATGCGTTCCGCGTTCGAGATGAACGTGCACTGGCCGCGGCCGCAACGACGATCAGCGTCTCCGACTCCGATGCCGAAGCCGAAGCGGCGCCGCGACGCGACGCGATGCGACTGCGTCGGCGCTCTAACGCCGCAGGTAAACTTTCCGCGACTGTGCCTGCCCAGTTTATGATTTTTAATTGGTGGTGTTGTAAAGAGTTAATTAACGCAACGCTGTGCGACTGTATCTCGCGAATTTATCCGTTCGTTATATTGTACCGTCGGTATTGTTGTTATATGTACTATACCGGAACGCCTGTAACAATAGCGTCGCAACTATTAACAATCGCCAACAATTGGTCTGCATATATTTCAACTTCATTTTTTTTTTTAAATCTTTCCCTAATATATCTTTTTCTATAATTCTGTTAAAAACATCTAAAGAATTATATGTTACAATGATTTAAATAAATATAGTCTTTTGTTTTTTGTAAGTTGTCATATATATATATTACAAATTATATACAAATAACAAAAAAAATATACTAGATAATAATATCTATTATAATATCATAATATAATATGATGATATTATAATTTTCAATTTATTTATATATATTGATTATATTGCAAATTAATATTACTTTAATTATATATTATAAATTAGACAAAGATATTTAAAAAAATGTATTCGATTATAATTTCTTCTTATAAAAACAAAAAATTGATATCAAATTATTATTTAAATTATCATTGATTGCGTGTGATTCTTCAGATATTTTCGACAGAATTATACTTGTAATATACATATAAGTCGTAAATTATGATTTAAGGATGTTTAACAAAAAAAAAGAATACTCTGAGAATGTGTTGCGGATACGATTTCTATATCACAAATTGTTGACAGCGACTGCGTGAGAATTACACGGCAGATGTTATCCAACGAAGAAGCGCCCGTTGTGCGAGAGCGTGCAAAACACAGTGTACATCCTCGCTCACAGCATTTTCGCGCGAGTCGCGCTTTACACGTCGTCTAATACCGGGTAATATCTCGCGGATGAGACCGGTTGTCAACGTTCTTCTGGCCGAGTCGCGGATCCTAAGTGTGATAAATGCCCGCGACGAAACCCGTGGCGGTGGCGTTCGCCCTCTTCACCTTGCGCTCTCGCGAACAATTTTTCTCGCGCGCGTGTTACGCGCCATAACTCGTCCCTAATGCTTACTGAATGGCGGTCATTGGTCATCGAGATCTTCCTTTTTTAAAACAATATACGTAGTATCAGGTGTGATGTATAAAAGGAAAAAAAAAATGAATTAGATTATAATTTCTACTTATAAAAAAAAATTAATATTATTATTTAATTTATTATTTATTATTTAATTTCTTATTTAAATTATTATTGATTGCGTGTGATTCTCTCTCTTCAGATATTTTTGACGATATTTTTAATTATACTTGTAATATATAAGTTGTAAGCTATGATTTAAGGACATCTAACAAAAAAAGAATAATCTAAAAATTATGAAAAAAATGAAAATTATAATTATGAGTAACTATAAATATTAAGAATATTCTGATCGATCGATTTTAAACTGATATTGCATGCGAATTTCATTAATTTTTTATATTTAATATCGTGAATTCATTAAATTCTAACAGAGACAAAAACCTTATTTTAATTTAATAAATTATATAAAATGGTCAAAAATATTTGTCAATAAAATATAAACGACAAAAATGAAACGCTTTATAGCTTCTAATCTTATTGTTAATAGCGAATAATGAAAGAAGACTCATGAAGATTTTTTAAATAACACATGAAAATAATATCAATAATTTTGTCATTTTAATAATATTTTAAGATATAATACCCTCTAAAAAATTTTCTTCTTATATAATCATCTAATTAATGATCCACTGATATTTTAAAGAATCAATATTATTTTTTCTCGCCTATTTTCATAATTATTTTTCATAATTATTTTTCATAATTATTTTTTCATAATTATTTGTGTTTGTATTAGCTGCGATTACCTGCTTTTAGTATTAACTGTGATCGCTTTAACTCTTAACGGCCTTGCTGGCCGTTTGTATGGCAAAGTGCTCCTTTGCTTTCTATCTCGTTAAAATCCCGTACTGCAAATCTCCATCTCATTAACAGACATGGTGCGCTCGTCATCGAAGAACATCGTCGAAGATGAAAGCGAATATCCGCAGTGAAGAAACGACTGAAAGCATGTAATACAAATTAGTAAAAATACAAAAAGTAAGATTTCGGTGCCATTTTCTCTTTTGTAGACCTTGAGAAAACACAACGATTAGAAACGATAATCGTTTACGAATACACGACAATTATGTCAGCTTATCGTCATCGTTAAAGATATATGTTGGAATCTGTTGCAAAAATAAAAATATTACGCAATTATGGCTAAACTTACCTCGTAAAATAAATCAATCTACGGATATTTATGGCGAGATCCTATCGTTACGTGGCGCGAGAACCGACTGAATTCAAAAATATCCGTTAATCCAGTTTTTCAGCTTTCAATAGCGACATCTTCATATAATATGTTGCATTAATTCGTCATTTAATTTTCAATTGGTAATGTAGATAACTGCACTTACTGACTTTTGCAAAAATGGCTCTAACCTTTATAACGTATATAGTTACCGGTTTCATACGAATATCTAACATTACCCGCCAATACCGAAAGTAGGGTTATCGAGAGCAGTAATATTTGTGTATTTATGACAAATCTCATTAGAATTGTGAGATAGAAATTATTTGCTTGAAAATATACATGTAGTTTATTCGTTTATATTATAAGCGTACTATAAACGATATATATTTCCAAAGAATATTTTTAACATGGAAGTGTCTCCAATGGGCAACTTGCCGTAAGTGTATAATAACAATAGTTTTTATATTTTCTATAATTTTGCACGGATATTTGATCTCAAAAAGAAATATATTTTATATTTGGAAAGAACAGAAATATCTGTCATAATATTATTTTAATATTACTTTATTTCAATATTACCTTTTTTTGTAACAATCCATAAAGTCTCATTAATTTATGTGAAGCAAGTACTCTGTTATAATGATTAATAAAAAGTTGCAGCAAAGATTTATGGTCCATAATATCTGGCACAACGTGCTATTGTGCGAAAGAGACTGTCGAAGATGAAATAAAGAACGGAACTGTTTTACTCAAGGAAGGTCTTCAGTTTTTTAAGCCATATACAGATGCATCATTGCAAAGCATCTCTAAAAGAGATCCACCTCCTCTTCAACAGATGTATGATTTGATTAGTAAACTTGCTCCACTTATTGTAAGTATATATTATTCTATTCTTGCAAATATATGAGTTATAGTTAATTTTTCTTTTAATATGTTTTGAATATATTAATGTTAATATTTTTAATTTATTAATTAGAACTTAGATGCCACAATTACCTGGGATCTTGTATGCAATTTTGTGTCATACGAATATAGAAATTGCGCAGAGACTTTTGCAACACAGCTTACTGATCTCACTTCTATAAAAAGTTTAATCGATGATATTTGGAACTTTTATTACTCTGAGAGAGTGACCTTAATAAAATGTCTCAAACTTATGATTGAATATAAAGATAATGAAAGACATCCTTATCACAAGGAATTTGCAAAATTTTTTGATGAGATCTTGATGGGCAAACTACTTGAATCTATACTAAAGCAAATAAAAGCATTGAAATTTGTAAACCCACCTACACGGTCGCAATTCTGTACTGAAGATTACTTGCATAGATTATATAATAGCACATTGATTGAAATGCGAGAGCTGCTTCATATATTAACTGTGATTGTGCATGATGTACATATTGCTGATTATGATTTTGTTAAGTTCTATGGAAGCATTGGGGTAAGACGCATACCGTTAAAAATTTTATATTACTATTTTATACTTTATATTAAGAACAAATTTTATTCAAATACATATTAATAAAAATTTTTAGGGTGAACCTAGACGATTAGCAAGTACAAAAAGTTACGAAGATAAGGAAGCTATCATTAAAAAAATTGAAGAGATACAATATAGTCAAGTAGGATTATTACTTGTAGCATTGGATGTGAGAAAGCAGTAAGTTAACATTAAATTAATAATAAAAAATTTTTTATTAAAGAAAAAAAAAAATACATATATATATATGATTTTATATTTTAAATGATTTTAATATAAATAATCTTATTTGTATGTTTTTTTATTTTCTTGCTATATATGTATTGTTTCAGTGCTGCTATGGAAGATTGGATAAATGGCATCAGAAGCAGTATGCAAGAAATCTTTGAACATAAATGCATTCGTGAAAATTCACCACAAGATGGACCACTGCTTCTATCTTGGATGTTAGCAAATTATGCGATTGACCCGGATAATATAGACACATTAAATCGCTTCAGACCATTTGGTGTTAAAGCCATACAACTCGATGTGTTCCATTATTTACGAGATTTAATGAATTGCGAAATCTTTCAAGAAGAGACTTACTATGCTGAAATTGTGCGAAGCAGCGTTTATAATCTTCTCACTTTGCTGTGCGCTTTTATCGATGAAGATCGGCTAAGTGCTTTAAATGGTATTTTCGACGCTATGGCTGCTACAATCAAATTCCCAGAATGTGCAACTAGATTTTGGAATGAACCAAATGATGGTTTATGGCCAATTTATAAAGTTGCTGCAGAATTATATCCCTATAAGTTTGAACCTTTAACCAGTATAGCTATTGGTCTTGCATCCACGACCATTACAAGTGCCAAGAAGGTAATATATGATATTAATATATATTCAATTCATTATATATTAAATATTTAACATTACATGCTACAATTATTGTTTTTTACTTTAGATTGCATTGGAATTGGATAATCTACAAACAGTGACTATAGAGCTTCCCCGTCAAAGAGATCATAGTAAATCATTACAGCCATACAAAGCGGATTGTATAATTCAGAAAAACTCGTTTACTATACCCAGTAATTGTGCACGTGAGAACATTGCCGTGTTATCTACAGAGAAAGAAGTGGTTTTATTTCGTACAAAAGCGAGTTACTGGAATGCCTTACATCACAAAATAGAACAGTTATTTTCTCAAGCCGATGGCGGAATTGCGAATATCAGCGTGGTGAAGACAGATTTACCGGAAAATGTTTGTCACGGTCTCAAACTATTGGAAGCATTATTGGCCAAAGACATCGAAATACCATCAAGCATTGTCATTCCCACGGAGCTGAGTTTCGAAATCATTAACCGATTTTCATATCCGGTTTTACCAACAAATTTATACAAAATTGTTGCCGTGTGCATCGGTATCTCATCGAAATTGGTTTTAAGATATCCCGAAGATATTCTCTCACGTATGCGACTGGGTATTTACCCGAAATTCAATAATTGGTATCAGAAACCGGTAGACTTCGCTGAAGCAATTTCCTTCGACGGTGGTCTTATCGCGTCGTGGCTTTCAGGAATAGAAACTATCGAACACACTTACCCTATTCTACGCGCATTTTTAGATACTTTATACAATTATCTAATCTCCAAGCACAGTAAAGAGGCTATGTATACCATTGAGATACCGGGTATGGTGTTTCTGTTACAAGCTGTTTTGCCTAAGTTGGACTCATGGTATTTTAAATCCAACGCAGAAAGAATTGATTTATGGCTGAAAAGCATGTACTGTATTCATCGGGCTCTAGAATCTACTCTATCCAAGAATGATATCCGCAATGAGTTGCAACTTGTTGTAGTATATAGTCTGCTCTACTTGGAGCCACGTCACGCATTGTTGAAACTACTCCGAACAGGCGAACGCACATTACACAATAAAATGATTACAGAGACTGATTGGATTAGTGGAAAAGGATTCAAGACTACCAAAACTGTAGAATTAGCCTTGTCGATAGTCAATCGCCTCTTAATGTTTAGAAAGTCTTTGGGTCTCGAATTGAGTGATAGATCACCTCTCGAGATTGCTTTGTATTCCTCTCCAAGAGTACCTAATGGACTTCTTATAGTGCCGACCATTGTTAATTATTTGTATGTTTGGTTTAGTCCTTCATTGCAAAAAATGGCGGTTAGACTACTGAAGAAGTTTGCGGAAGAATTTTCTATGTCTTTACTCGTTTGTATGGGGATGGATGGTACCTCTATACGAGAAACCTTCGCATTTCGATTGACGCTACCGACATGCGCGATTGAAGTAAAAGTCGCTATTCTGGAATTGGTCGCTGTATGCCTGGAAAAACAGCCCGGTTTGACGGAAGCCCTCTTCAACATTATGCATCAAGCGGAACGCAAGAGAATTTTCCCGCGTCCAGCCGATGAGTTTCTTACGGAGGGCTGCAGTCAATTCTTAGATTCGTATTTAGAACGAATGTACAAAGAAAGTGACATTGTGTGCGACAAGTTATACGACAGCACAATGGCGGTATTACGTGCCATGTGGTATTACAGAAACGAAATTCTCGTCAATTTCTTCCGGAAACGAGAGAAATTCTGGAGCCATCTATTCGCGCCGCTTTTCAAACCTCTGGTACCGGGTGTAAAAGGTTATTCCCAATTGTTAGATGTAATTACGTTAGAATTATATAAAAGTCCATTACTCGAAGATAATTTCTCAAAAAATCTAAAAGAACTTTTGGACAAAACCAAAGATCATTGGAAGAAATTAGCCATATATGTCCTCGATGTCGCAAACGGCGAAGATGAGAGTACTAAAGAAGAGCATATAAAACAGGACAAAACTGTCGATCCGTTATATGAAATTAATTTAGAGTCTTGGTATCATTTTATTGTCATGCTCACTGACGATCGAACGGCTAAACATTATCCAATTAACGTAACGCAGGCGCATCTTCTGACTCAGCTGGCCCTGGATTCTTTATTGGAGCGAGTGAAAGAATCCAATGATACCAGTAGCGGTAAAATTCCTATGTTACTGGCTTCTTTATCTTTGAGATGCATCACTTCTTGGAAACAGATGTGCGTTGGCGACTCGAGGATTTTCAAAACTAGGCTATCACAGCTCACGCAAGAGATAGCGCAGACTTACCGTGGCTTCGGAAAGGCCCTGCGCCAAACGATGATCTCGTTACTACTTGGATGCGTACAATTGGTGAAAAGTACCTTAGCCGAAGATTCAGCGAGCCTAGAGTATCTTTTGGCGCATTCCTGCACGATCGCTATTTGCGAATTGGAAGAACTGAAGGAAGCTGCCTTTCAGCTAGAACGTCGAAAGCAACAAATCTCTATCGATCTCATTAAGACCGAGCAGAAAGATCCGCAGAAAAAAGCTGACTATTACAGCGCGGAGACCCTCCGTGGTATACGGGAAAGTTTACCGGCGACATTAGCTGTCTGCATGGTGACGCAGTTGTTACGATCGTATGTCGAACGTAATGCAAATTTCAAACATCGTCTACGAGCCAGTTGCGTACAGCTGCGTCAAATGGTACCTGAATTGATGGCATGTGTCGGTTACACGCTACAGAAGTATCCTTATCTTAAATTCAGTATAGCAGCTTTGAGTTTGCTGGGTGTCATATCGCGTTCGCCGTACTGTCCGCACCCTATCAGCGACAACGATATCGCGAAACTTTGGCTCAGTCTGATCCCGCCAGAAGACATCGCCAATAGTATGCTCGACTCGTTGTACGATGATTCGGCGAACGGTCGATGGCGTTGCCAGGATTGGTGGCCGCTGTATACCCTGGGCTTGGAGTTTCTAATAGGTTTGGTGACTAGCGAGACGCACATGGTGTACATCAATCATGTAATCCTTTTCTTAAACTCTCATGAACATCAGTTAATGGTTGTCTCCACTTTACTGAGACACACTGCCGATTTGTTGGCCGCCGATCTGATACAATCGCTGATTGCTCTTATACATGCTATAGCTACGCAAACATATGTTTGGAACGCGATCCAGCCAAGTGTCCGTGAAACTCTAATCAAATGCACATATCTGGTATACGACAGTACGGTGAACTTGTTGTTAAGACCACGGATACTTAAGTTTATCATTGATGGCATCAGCGTGGAAAGCGCCGAGGAGCTTGAGTCCTGCGACAATCGATTGCCTAGCGGCGAGTTGAAGCTTCTCGTGAACAAATTGATTGTCATAAACACGACCTGTGCGCTAACTTTTGTCCATTTCTCTCCAAAATTGAACACCCTCGTGGACACAATATACACTCAGGATTATTGGTATACGCCGATGGCCGAAATGAATTTCGGTCCACCGCAGATGAGCATGAGTTCCGGTCCTCGGCTCACCTACGGCACAATCATCAGTTCAACGCAGTTATTCACACAGGCTCTTCACTCTCGCTCACAACCCGTTACTTCGTTGCCCGCGTCTTTAATCCCGCACGCAACTGGACGCGAAGATAAAACGGATTCCGCGAAGAAGGAATGGGAACGTGCCGCACCAGACAATCTCCGGCGTATGCACACGAGCAAGGATTTACGAAGAATCATTCACGCTTCGAGTTCAATTTCCAGAACGTCGGCATCTAACATCGGTTCCGGAGAATTTCTGGGGTACCCCGTAAGTGGCCTGGATGTCACCGTACCATTGCTTAGCAGTCCGAGACTCGTACGTCGTCCGTACGATCCGTTGATATGTGAAAACACTATTCTTTCGAGAGCGACCGCTTTGGCGACTGGTAGACACGTCGCGAAGAGCAGCGGCACCGGCGGCAACGGTAGTCCAATCATAGCAAGAAATCATCGGTTCTGCGATCCGTGGTTCGAGTCCATGGACGAGAACAATACACGTCTGGCATTGGAAATCAATCTTATTCTGATATTGTCTCAGGCGTTGGAAGGTGTAAAGAGTCCTAGACTTGCGTTGCGAGATCGTCAACTTATAGCGCGGGAGACTGCTACGGAGCTGGGGGTCTTCTTCGATTTTCTCGAGCACCGCGGCACACCAGATATCTGGCAGGTGAAGGGTTCCTTAATAGACGTGGATACAAGGAGCTCCAGGACAATTCAGGATACCAGTGATTTGACACAAATGAATTTACCGGCAAGACTCCAGAAGGACAGTACCATTGACAAAGCGCCAGTGTGCTCACCCGATCACGAAGACTCTTCAATGGAAGTAATTCAAACCGAGACACTAGAGAAAAGACTTGACGATAGTATCCTTACAACTGGTGTTTTCAAAACGAATGTTAGCAGCGTGCAATTCTTGCCGTTGATGGGGAAACTGCTCAAGACAGTTGTCGAATCGTTGGACTCGGCACAATTTCGATAAAGTTTGTGAAACTATTTTATAATTAGATCTTAATATATAGTTTATCACTTTGGAATAGAGTTTATCTCTCTTAACATTCCAATATATAAAGTGATACAGACATTTAATATTGAAAATGAACATATAATTCTAAGATTTTAATTGTGACTGTGTTTTGTATCATGTATCATTTTTTAAAATTTGGTACAAAATTGTACAAAATGTGCAAATTGTGTGTGATATATATATATATATGTATAATTGAACATTTGTATGCATGTCGCAACTAATTGGTACTAACCAATCATATATCGTATAAATATATTATTTTTCTACTGTGCACAACGCAATGAGAATTATAATCGTATGAAAATAGTCTATATCTAATACTTAAAGGGAAAGGAAGAGGGAAAAAAGCAAGGGAAAAAAAGAAACATAAAAAACATCATATTTAACTATTTTTTTCTAATTTAGCCTGTGTTTTTATATCATCACTATTTATATGAATGAGATTAAACATAATGTAATGTGTATATTCAGTAAATTAGAAATACTTCATGTTTTTCTTAAATGGTTTCTAAGAAAAACGTGCAAAATACAAAATATACGATTTTATACACAGCCAACTACTTAACGAAGGACAAAACGAATTATTAGGATCGCTATTTACGCGTATCCTTTACATGAAAATAATAACAACTGTTTTTATTGACTTTCATTTAAATTTTATCATTTAAACATTTATTATTTTTTATTTATTTTGGTTTGAACTGATAAGTTCCACGAGATTTCGTCTTTTACAAATTTATTGCCAATCCAAAGACAGAGATGTGCTTTGGATAAATTGTGAATTACACATTAATTACAATAATGGTGCATGTGATGCTGTTTCAGTTCTCTGTCAATTCACTGACTGTGAATAACTATTACAGTTTCAACCGAGATATTAATTTCAATCGAAATACATCTTTTTTCTAGAAATATTTCTTCAGAAACGGGAAGAAGAAAAATAGAGAAAGCTACAGTAATTCCCGTTTTTCGCTCAGTTAATTATGTTTAATTTTTATCTTGAATCTTATATATAATATATATATATATATACTTTAGTCTCTTTTCCTCGCAAATGCACATTCCTCCGTCTTCCGCATCACTATATATAACATTACGCACTCACGTGCTAAGGACAATGAATAATTACGATATAGTATAAAAATATAATCCTTGATATTAATGAATATTATTATGCGTTAAGACATTAGCGATGTGAGTGATGATGTGAGTGCCGAGTTAGACACACCGCGTAAAGACATCCGCCGCCTTTCAGGCTGAACACCTGAAGGTCGGATTAGACGCTAAGGGGGTAAATGAGGTAAAATGTTCTCAGGCGAGGGTGTATCGTGGGAATCATTGCTTCTAGATGATGTTACTCGCTGATGATAGTAATTATTGGAGACCGCAGGGGCAGAGGCGGTAGAACTAGTAGTAACTGTATTTGTCGAGCCGAGGCCTGTAACCATTGTTGTAGACATAGTAGCTGTGGTAGTACTGATCGTTATCGTCGTGATGACTGAGGAGGTAGGCTGATTTCGAGACGCTAGGTCGCTCCAGCGTTCTGCTAGCGCACAACCCGATTCGGACGAAGGACAATCTGGATGACGAATTGACGACGAACAATATGTCGGTGTAGTTAAAGCGCTGGAATTGCACATGGACGAAGATATGGTAACTGCGGCCGATGTTACCAAGGGCGGTGGCGGTGGAGGTGGTGGTGGTGGCGGCGCCGTTGGACCATTGATCTCTGCCAACGGGTCGACCGCGTTTCCATCCCAAGGTTCTGTCGATTTGGATTCGTCATTATTAATCACGTTGGTGCTGGATCTTTGCCGTTTGGCGTCACCATACAGCAAACAATGGACGTTAGGCGAACTGCTACGGTCTCGCACTCCCTCTTGTTCCTCGAGGAATCGGTCCATATAGTCCCTGCTTGCGATTTAATAGTTCTGTCATTCATGCTTGCAATAATTAGATTAACAAAAACTATTACATTGTAAAGTGTATTAATTGGTGTACTATTAAATATTATTGTATCAGGCTCAATTTTTTAATAAATTGCAAACATATGTGATATCTCTATTATAAAATTTTCTGTGTTTTGGTATAAAGCTCCATTATGATAAAGAAAATACTCACGTGATACCAGGATGCAGAGCATACTTTTTCTTTTCTAATCGAGCTTTGTACGTAAATATGTCATGCCGCTCCGTTTTCTTCCACAAGTAATAAAATTGCACTAACTCTCCGACAGATCTCGTTCTCACCTACAAACAAAACAAAAAATTCTCTTACTATAAGTCACTTGTAATACACACTACAACTCATCATTAATCACTCAATAAAATATCTCAATAATTTCTAAACAATTTATAATAATTTGTACGAAAGATTTAATTTTGTGTGATGTGATAAATATTATTCATTTCATTCTTTTTCCCTTTATATACAAAAAAAAAAAATAATAATATTCGTAGCATTTTACTATAGATACAATGATAGTAATAATTTATCATTCAATTCTGTTGTGAAAACTTTAAGTTTTGATTATTATGTACCTTATTCTTTTGTATAAGATGAAAATCTTTCCCATAAGTGCGCAATCCGGATTCAAAATTATGACATTCCTCTTCTGACCAAAGACTCACTGCATCCGTAGGAGGAAGTACATTCATTCGACGTCTTCGCAATGCTTCATCGAGATTGTAACCGCACTGCAGTAGAAGATACAAGGCCTGCTCGTCATCTCTAATATGAGATCCAGCCGGTAATGAGCCACCCTTTACGGCCGGAAGTTGCGCGCGTTCCAAAAACTCTTCCGTATCTTCTTCGGATATATGACTGGGATCCCACAACATCTTATCTTCATTCTCGTACGGCAACGCATCATCGTAACGACACAGGCCTTCTGGAATTGCTGCTTGGTAGTCAGTGCCAACCATGATTGTCTTCTTCCACTCTTCTTCATCCGGGCTGTAGTCACAATCGTCCTCTTCTTCCTCGCTTTGCGGCCTCGAAACACTTCGTAATAATCTCGAACTGCCACTGCCTATTCCCGCACTGACTATCCTATCTTCTGGACCATCTATCGCACCACTTGCGCTACTTTCTTCGACAATACTGTCGGCAGCACTGGCTGTACCTAAATTAACTATACCGTCGCATGTAACGGCATTAGCGTTCACTATCGTAGGCGACGATCTAGTTTTCTTTCCGTTTCCACTTCGGGTGCCAGTCATCGAGCATTCTTCAGCTTCGGCGTCTTCATCATCATCTTCGTCATCGTCGATCCTACGCTTTCTGTTGTCCCTGCTGCCTACTCCATCACTGTTATTGCTTTTCATTGTTGATCCTGATAATGATGATGCCTTATCTTTTCCTTTCACCAGCATTTCTGTATAGAATTGCTTGAGATCCGGCTCGTTGCTAGCCGCATCGGCCTCGTCGTCATCATCGTCGTCGTCCGCATCGTTGTCACCTTTATCCGAGTAACGCTCCTCGGTCTCAGGATCACCACTTCCAGATGGCAGTAACATATGATCGGAACTGTTCGAGTTCTCCGTCGAGGGATCACCGTACCCGTACATGGCAAGTAGATCTTTCAGTGGCATGTCACCTTCCTTACACGAGGAGACAGAGAAAAATAGATCATTATTACATCAAGCATATTTTACTGGCTAAACATGGAATCTCACTACAAGAACGCACTTTGAGTCCAAAGTGTTGCAGAAACTTATCATAATTGTAATTATTTATGGGCTCGATTTTTTCATTTCTCAGGCTTGATCCTAGAATAGTCGGGATCAGAACTTTGTTACAGAGTGACAAATGTGTATACATATATGCAAAGTGCACAGTCTCAGATATCAGCGGAGATATACCTTTTGCAAATTGGACAACTCGTTGTGAGAATCTTCACTACCTTCTAACGCTTCTTCTTCATCCAATGTTCGTTCATCATCAAAATCATTTACCATCATTTCTGTTGCAGGACCCATATCATAATCCCGATCTGCCCTGTAAAAAACACATACATTGTTACAAATAACACTGCTACAAAGTCTCTATTCTTTATTATATAGTCTTAATCATGTTTAAAATTTGTTTTATATGTAAGGGGATGTTATATTAGTTTATATTAGTTGCTACATAGATGGACGTACACTTACATGATTCTACGTTCTCTATTCACTCAGATTGGAACATAACACACAAATGGTATACACACATCAATGCATATAGACGATGCACCAAAATGGATCACCACAATGTACAAGAACTATTTGCCAACAGTCTGCATCATCATACCATTTCTCTGGCATAAAGGGTAGGTAGACAAGTTAGAGGCTGGCCTTAGCACATTTGATTCTATTGTCCAATGCAGGCGGGATAAAATGAGAGATACATGGAGTGTTGTGGGGTTTAACCTCAAACTGGATTGACATTCATATCACAATAGTACTCACAACACTAGCGCGTACAGTCTTGTCATGGTGGAAACTGACATTTCGTAAAACATCACCGAGTACTCTTTCTCTCTCGGATAATAGGTTGCGTCAATTCTTTTGGTTACAAACACCGAGAAACTGCGAGTCCCTACCCTATTGTCCTCGTTCACAGGTGACAACAAACCCCTGTCTTTCACTCAACTCGAGCGATTGAAATGTCACGAATTTTTTAAGGCACAATTTTTCATCGAGCGAGCATGATTCGCAACGTACGGCACGCGACGTTACGGCACATACAGATAAATTGTTAATTATTAAACGACTTTTTAACTTAGAAGAGATGCACACTACATTATTTATATTCGTCGCATTCACCCCTCGGCTTGTATATATTCCGAAAATGAATGCGACAATCGAGATAGCGTCGTTACGGCTATTGTCCGCGAATGTCGAGATTCTTCCAGAACTGAAAGGTAACGCGTTACTCGTAACGTGATTGGTCGATGCACGATTAATCCGTAGCAACGAATGGCTGGAGTGTCAAGGTAATATTATACGATAGACTTTCCATTCTATTTAATACTCTTTAGCCTTGCTCAGAAATGATTGCATACAAGCGAGTGGTGATGATACATACACAACTATACTATAGGTGTAACAACGTTTTGAATATTTGACAAGGCGTGTCCATTGCGTGTGTGATTTTACACGAAAGTTTTACAATATACTACGAGTAATGCAAGTTGAATAAGTGAACACATACATCTGGAAATATGTGTATATAATTTGTAAGCGTTTCGTGCAATATTAGAAATCGTAAATCCCTAATCCCTGAAATTTTTTATTGCGAGTATATTTATCATATCCATATAAATTTGTTTTAATTAAATTTATATCACTGTTATATAGTCGTTATTGCATTTATGGGCGTAATGTAATTATTAATGAAATATATGAATCCATGCAGAAGCAAGCTTGAGCATTTGCAATATTTGCTGTTCTATTTATTTGATGTGTGCGTGTATATGTGTGTATTCCAAAAGAATTATATATTATTAAATACATATCATCGATAACACACACGCACAACTTATAAAGAAACTCGTCGCATTGTTGTTTATACATCTCTATAATCTCTATAATCTCTTGTAAGTATAAATAAATTATTGAATCAATGAATATCTTATATGTGATACCTGATTAATTGGCCTTGATTTTGTTTGCAAGTGAGTCAAGATGCATTATGGAAAGAAGTCTCCCAGCATGGGAACACCATCTGTTTATTCTCATGTAACTACTCGCAGCAGTGCAAATCTCAGATCGTCAAGGTCTGTTCGCAGCGTAAAAATTCCATGGTATCAGAAAACGAGACTAACACATGCTTTTATACTCGATATTCAAAGAGGTGCTATGTTTACCGCTATATTTTCATTGGTATGTATTTAATGAAGATAACATTTGTTTTGAAAAGTGTTTAAAAAATATGAAATATTTTTTCAGTGTCTAGCATTTTTCACAGTGTGTACAGCTATTTTTGATATCTACTGTTTGTCACAAGCTGCGCCTGGTTCCACACATTATGGATATTACATCATATCATATGAATTTGTTTATGTGGGCAATCAACATGGTAAATATAATTTCTAATTTTAAACATGATATAACAGTATATAAACAAACAATTTCAAAAGTTGTTGAAATAGTTCATAGAAATATGTATTTTTGATCTATTTTTTTTCAGTTCGTAATGCGTTGATCGTATTTGCACTGTTCTCCATGTTGGGTGGAATAGTCGTCTTTGTAACTTCTTTGATGTTAATCACAGCTCTGCGGAAAGAACATGAAAAGAAAATAATACCATGGCTATATAGTTTCGCTGTATTCACTCTTTTCAGATTATTTGCTTTTATATTTTTTAGCATTGTAAATGATATGATATTTGCCTATAATATCTTGATATGTTTCCTATGGACAATATTTATTTGCATTTCTGCATATGGTTGGCTTATCGTGTATTCTTTATATCTTGAATTACGCGATTTAACAAGATTAGAAGATCTTGCTCATTTGCGGGTATGATATATTTACTTTATCATATTAATTGCATTGTAATCATATTATATATGACAAAGGATCGTTATGAGTTGCCAAGTTATTTGAAATTTTATTATTTTTTAGATTGGTACAATGCAATCTCTAAATGCATCAACGACACATTCTATTGCTGGTTCTCGACCAACAACGCCTCATAGTGTAGTATCTACTTTGCCTGTTAAGTAAACATTATATATATATAATCTATACATAAAATAATTTTATATAGAATGGATAAAAATGGTATTTTTTTGTGTACTCTATCTTTTTTCTTTTTTTCTTGAGATAATTTTATAAAAAGAAGAAATATATTATAAAATGCTTTATTTTCTATGTTAATACAAATGAAATGTATTCTGGTAAAAAAAATTTCTTATTATATATATATATATTTTTTTTAAATTATTCTAAAGGATAGAATACACAAATACTTTTTTTAACCATCGCTTTATATATATATATTTTCTTTTTTTGCTTTTATATATACAATGAAACAATTAAAATAATTGCGATTAACAAAGATCACTAACAACTTTGTATATAGATTAGTTGACAACAAAGAATTTGAAAGAATTATATGCAATTTTTTTGTAATTATATTGCTTTTTTAAAAGTTTTACAAGAAACAAGTTAATCAATATGATATATGATAATGATATATAATAAGTTATATAGATTTTTACTTGCTACAGCACAATGAGATATTTACTAGTAGATATAATCTCGAACTTACATATTATATGATTCCGTCCATATATAAGAAGAATTAGATTTATATTAAATATATATA
>JBCEZX010000024.1:2221623-2233325 GCA_039654345.1 Cataglyphis cursor | reverse complement strand
ATTTTAATCGATTGCATAATGCATGGAGCAATTATATATATATATATATATATATATATATATATATATATATATATTTACTTATATATAACGCGATTTAAATGAGCACGCATGGCGAGAGTGACAGCTAACGCTGACGTTGTACATACACCTGATGACAGTCCCGTCGAGAGAGAAAGAGAGGACGTTCACCGGCGCGCCGCGTTCGCAGAAGCCGGCGAAAGAGGACAGTCATTCGAGATAATATATTTCATCGTGCAACGCCAAAAAAACGATTGGTTGTCTCCGAACGCGCAGCGAAATGAAATCGCGAGGAGACGCGCTTCGTCAGGTAATGTTATTAAGAACATTCAACATCTGACGGCGAGCATTACATCCACAAAACAAGTCTCTGTCTGTACGGAATAAGGTTCGAACGCGGAAACTCTCTCCCAAATTTAAATTCAAGAAATAAAATCAGATCTCACTAAAACTAAATCGGAATTATGAGAAATATAAGCTGTTTATCTAAAAATTTCAAATATTAATTTCAAATATTATTTAAAAATTGCAAAATATTATATATTATAATATATAATAGTTTATTATATATATATATTTATTTATTTATTTATTTATTTATAATTAAAATGAGCTCTCCATGAAGCAATCATTTTTATTTTTATTTTATATAATCAATTACATAGAAATTTAAATTTAAATTTACTATTATGTACATATCATATACATACATATAAGTACATAATAGTAAATTTAAATTTAAATTTCTATGTAATTGATTACATAAGATAAAAATAAAAATGACTGCTCCGTGAAGAGCTCATTTTAATTCGAAAGTATTTCTGAATATTAGAATTCTCTTCAATTCTTATTGAGGGGGTAAAGAGGTTCTCCAATGTAGAAAGAACTCACGAGGATGAGTCATATGTTTGGAAACGATAATTGAATGTCTGTACAATGAGAGTGTCGCTGTTTTATTAACCATTCGATGTAATGGGCAGCATCAGTCTCTCTCTTCGTGCCATCCGCCAATGTCAATGACTTTGCGAGGAAGAAGCCTTGACTGCTAACTTAACTTCTCTCACCTCTCGTGAGATTCTGTACAAATTATATGCAACCGACCGACTCGCCTCGGACATGTGCTTCGTGTCAAAGGATTACCGCTCGTACGTCTACGTAATATATCGCGAATATTTTTGGAATAAACAAAGACACACACACACACACGCGCCGAATTCTCTCATATATAACATAATTAAGATTATCGTGTTTATCTAATTTGAAATTGATCGAAGATTCAACTGATTGGCGATTGCCTTTACATGCCTTTAATCAATAACAAGTGTAGGCTATTCATGTAAATGTCGAGATTTTTATCACCGAGATATGATAAATGATAGCCAATAATCGTTAAATCTTTATTAATCTATCCTCTTCCCGTCGATTCAAGTCCGCTCGTTATCTCCACAAATGAGACATAAATCTCTAGTAGAAAAATAAAAACAGCCTCTCGAACCAACAACCGTAAGATATCGGATCTTAGCGAGAGAATTCTTGGAATAACCGACAAAGAAATCGAGGAAGAGATGAGAGCGGGAATGCGCGAGGACTCGGAAGGGTACGTTCTTGCGATCGTAAAGCGAAATTCTCTCTCCTGGTGTTATGGGAACTTCTGCTTTCCTAGGGGCCCTTCCTCTACGTGCGCATCGCGTATTTCTTCCGTGAACTTTACTACCATCCGCGTCCCCTCGCATCTATCTCCGTCCCGTCTCCTACGAGCCTGGAAGCATTTTCTTCCCGGGGTTATCCCGAGGTTCGATCGTGCAACCATCTCGTAGTTGGACGTTTCTTTTTTTTTTTTTTTTTTTTTCTTCCTTTCATCTCGGCTACGTTTCCACGTCTCTGAATATCGCGCATACATGAGCCTGGTAGCGTCCTTTCGTAATGCATCGCTGCCATCGCTATGCACAAAGAAGCTCGTGTAAGAAGCTAGTTACAAATTACGCGTTATGCAAAAGAGCGCATTATTTATATCATCATAAATTATATTTAATATAAAAATTATCGAAATCATTGAAAATTCGAAGTATTATTTGATGTTTAAAAAATTGTGCAAATTAGAAACTTCCACATTGCTTCTTCATAATTTTATTTCTTTTCCTCCATAATATCAGTAATTAATTAACCGTAATTACAATTACGTTCAAATTTAATATAAAATTATTCTTTAATGATACTTTATTCATGTGAAAATATTTAGTCCGATATCTCGAAATTTGAAGAAGTTAGAGCAACCTTTTTTGGAAAAATTCAAAATTTCATAAAAAATGAATCTTCTCATCAGTTCTCATCAAATTTAATACCAACCATCTTTTAACGATACTCTATTCATATAAAAATATTTAATTTGGATGTCTAAAAATTTGCGAAAGTTAGAGCAACAACACCCTTTTTTGAAAAATTCAAAATTTTATAAAAAAAATCCTTCACCGAATCCTAGCCAAGTACAATATCAATCAACCTTTAATGATACTCTATTCATATAAAAAAGTTTATCTCAAAATTTAATTAGAGCAACCACGTCCTTTTTGTGCACATACATACGGACATTTTGTAAAAATATGTTATTTCGACGTTTTAAAACATTCTGAACACATTGGCATAAAAAAAAAAAATGTTCACGAAAACAAAGCTTCTATGAGGAAGCAAAAAAAAACGTAGATACGCGACAAATATACCGTTTTGAATTTAGCGGAGAAGTTCAACAATCTACAACGATCTTTCCCAGCCGGTCATTCCCCGATACATCTAGCTTAATCAACATCTCGGAAATCGCGTTGCGAGTCTAAAGAACGACAACCTGTTTGTCCGGCAGGAGGCTAAAAATATCGAATACCGTCATCATTACGAGATTCGACATCGTCATTTGCGTCTCGAATGAGCCGGAACGGCTCATTCGGTGGCACGCAAAGTATCTAATCGCCAGTTGTTCTGGATGCGCGAGCATGATGCACCCGGGGTGCAATCGTGGCTGCTGCGCCGATGGAAGGGAAACGAATGACGATTCCCTCGCCACGGCGAGGTTGTAGCGACTAACTGCACATTAGAATATTCGTGACCGGTCTCGATTTGCATTCCTCCTTCGACCCAAGGTCTCCGAGCCGACCCTTTTTCCATGGACGGCAAAGGGCGAGCAAATCCATTCGCTTCTTCTATGCTTCTCTCTCTCTCTCTCTCTCTCTCTCTCTCTCTCTCTTTCTCTATCTTTCTCTCTCGCTCTCGTGAGAGATCGTTTCTTCGAAGACGCTCGTCTCCGGTTGGAATAACGCGCGATTTCCTCTCGCGGGAACAAAACGCGACTTTCTTGCGAGTTCTTGCTCGCAAAAGCGATTCACAGCATCGAGAATGTCCTCCGAGGTTTAACGCGCTGATAAGAAAAGACGTTTCATGAATATATGGTCCCGATGCGAATGAGACTGAGAATTTTTCTATTGCAGATGGCGAGAGATACCTGGATAAATTATTCCAGAAGCGGATCGGCCGGTATGAACATATTAATGAAGATTTATGAATCGATGAAATGATTCGACGATATCGACCAGCGACTTTTATTATCGCTCATCCTAGTCTTTTTAGCTCGAGAGACGCAAGGCTTAAGTGGCTGTAACTTGTCCGTCGTAACATAGAATTTCTTCTATTACACGATCCTCTTCGATTAATTTTTTTAGAGCGGTCGAGTAATATACGGTGCAATTTCCGGTCGCACTGTTATCCAAACGATTGTTGATAAAATAACTATTAAAAATAAGTATCACTATTAAAACAGAATTGCCATTTGTAAATTTACATACTGTTATCAGCTCCTTTTTATACAATTCTCGCCTACCAAACCTACATGTAATTCCAATCAATCCCAAGAATATATTTGAATCGCAAAATAAAATTTTTCTCTATATCTTATTATTTTTTGTTTATTATTTTACTAATCTATGCCTTGCGGTTTTGGATGACTTCCAGTTTTTACATTTGTTATTTTGTCTTTGTGTGTGTGTTGTGTATTTCTATTAAGTGTTTTCTCAATAAATTAGGAATTAAAATTTAAAAATCAAAAATCAAAAATTTAAAATTTAAAGATTATATTTAAAGATTAATTTAAATTAAAATTAAAAATTAAAATTAAAATTAAAATTAAAATAAAATATGCGAATAACAAATAAGTTCAAATTATTAAAATCAAACAGATTTAAAAAATTAAAAACTAACAAACCAAACTGATCAAATAAAACTAATACTGAATCTAAAATAGTTTTCTGAATTATCTGATGCACATTAAATATTAAATATTCAACATTCTCCACAAAAGTTTATTTGCTATATTCTTCATATATTTTCTTTATATTATTTCTTCCTCTACATCTCCCCTTTCTTTTCTTTTTCTTTTTCTATCTCCTTCCTAATTTTATTTATCCTTTTCATTAATTCACAGCTTTTTTCAACCCTCTTTAAGAGCTCTTTTATTGGCATTTCATCTTTAGTTTTTTCTCATTCTTTTAGCACATGTATCATTGTATTTTTTATTCCTTCTCAGCATACTCTACATTTTCTTTCTTCCTCCTTCCTCCAGTGTTGATTTCCCCTCATTTCGTTTCTATATCTAAATCTTGCTATCAGATTTCTATCCTTCCTTCCTCTTCTTCTTCTCAAATATGCTCGTAATTCTTCCGTCATTACGTTTTTATATATTTCATTGTATTGAGACTCCTCTATTTTTATTCTTTTTTCCTTCTTTTCTTTCCTTTCTATACTTTCCATTATTCTATATCTTATTATAATATGACGTATTAAAAATTAGATAAAAAACTTGACTTTATGATACATTTATTTTTCAAACTCATATGTCACAACGTACATTTTGTTGTGTATCTATGTATATATGAACATAATAACGCATTGTTTTTGCAGCTGCGTAGATCAGAAGGCGTAAATACCTCTTACTATATACAGAGAAACGTTTTTCTCGAAAACGCCTCGGCCTCTCTTCACGTACCGAGCTGTCCGATCGTGTCAAGACCTCTTCACCTCGACCCCGTAATCGGACGGACGAGAGTTCACGGTTTCAGGTTCTAGGTCGTCCTCTTGGACCCTTCCCCGAGGCACGTAACCGCAACAAGGGCGTGAGTAAAACCGGCCGTGGCAATGCTACAGGATGACGTCCCTAACGATCCGCAATCATCGCGCTCGTTATTATTACGCGGCGGTCATTCGAGTCATTTCGTCATTAATTCGCGCGCAAGATATACGGGCTGAGAGTAAGAAGAGAATCCGGTACGCGCACAGCTTGACACAATGCATTCGAGGATATCGCGCCTCGGATATTACGTATTCCGCGCGTTTCACCGCGCACACCCGCTATATAATTTCATTATATATATATATATATATATATATATATATATATATATATATGCCCCTTTCCCCTTTCCGCGAGAAACTATCTAAATATATATTCACAGGACCATAGTGACTACATAATAAGCCGCGTACGTAATCGATGAGCGCTCCGGAGAAACGATCGGTAGTCGGCGATGTGTTCTCAACTTCGGATCTTCACATACCACTCTGCGTCGTAAAGCATAATTGATTAGACAAATGTAATTAGTAAAAAAAAAAAAAAACGAGACTCGAAATGCTGTTTTACGATTATAATCACTTTGAGAGCTCTGGTTGTTTATTGGCATAGAAATCAAAATAATTTTGCAATTATGTTTGCTTGAAATTCTATTTGGTAAAAAAATTAAAAGCTTCCAGACACATTATCGCTGAATAATTTGACAAATAGATAAAATGATCTATATGTCACACCAATTGTATACTTCGTCGGTGAGAAACACTGTTTTAAGACTTTCCTCGAAAAAAAAAGGAGCAAGTCAGTAAGCTGCTCTGGTACTAACTGAATTATGGCTCCAAAAGAGTGAGCCATAAAAAAGTATGCAAGGTCGTACGGCCCTTTCGTACTACGAAGTCGCTCGACCACTCCTGCGCACTTATAATTGGATTCTTTCGGGATAGAGCCGAATTCTATAAATAGTTACGCGTCGGTACCCCATTCCGATCGTGTCGGGGCGATCTCTTTTCTCGTCTTTTTCGACTTTTGCTTCACGATTTTTAAGAAACGAATATTAAATCAAAACGTATCTTGCTAATTCAAAAGACGATATATTCAAAATATTATAAATATATTATAAATAAATAACGTGAAATATAGAATGTAAAATGTAATAAAATTGTCGATTAATTTCAATTTTATACGAAATATGCCTTTCGCGTCAGTTTGTTACCTGGAATTGATTCCAGATATATCTTGATCGAATAAATAAATTTTAAAATATATTCGAGAAGCGGCCGCATGAGGATCACTGTCCTAGAGGTATCAAAATGGAGGAACGAGCATCGTCGAAGCCTTCGGGGCAGTACGGCTCCTCGGATCGTCTCGGTCCGAGACGCTGTTCGCGAGCTAAAACCGAGAGTTCCGTACACACAGAAAAAGGAGAAGAAGAGAGCCGGACGGTGGAGACGTAGGGGCACCGGGGCAAGAGTGAGAGAGGGCGGGGGAGGGTAGAGGCAGAGCGGAAAAAAGGATGAGAGGAGGAGAGTGAGCGAGGGAAGGAAAGAAGAGGGCCTTACATAGCGCGATTGCTGGCCGAGAGCCTGAAATAGACCTCGCCAAGAATCCCCCTGTGGCATCCTCCCTCTCGCATCTCCTGCTCCGTCACCTTCCACGCTTCCTCCTCCTCGTCGCGCGGCCGACGATGGTCGCTTGCTGGCCGTTGCTGGCCACCGCGGCGTACCCCCGGTCTTTGCTTTTGTTTTAGAAAAAAAGGACCAAGTCCCTCGGCGCGGCTGTGAGAAGTTGTTCCCTAGCGTCTCCCTCGAGTGGAACGGATCAAGCAAAAGAAGGGAGGAAGAAGAAGAAGAAGAAGAAGAAGAAGAAGAAGAAAACAAAACGAGAAAGAGAGAAAAAGTGGCGGTAAGAGAGAACGGAAGGACGAAGAGACAACGACGACGGCTGTGGTGATGCTGCTGCTGCTGCTGGAGGATCGCTTGTTTATCCAGCGCATCGAAGCTTCTTCTTTCGTCTCTTGTCATCCACTACCACATAGAGAGATTCGTGAGGAGAAGACGCTCTGTAAGCGTCGCCGGATCTAACAATAAGTGTACTTGAACGGACGCGTTGCATTCCCATGGGAACTCAACCTGTTAAACTGACCTATACCAAGGTAACCGACGAAACGTGACTTTTGCAACGAAGTACAAGTTCGGATTGCATTCTCCCTATGTACCAAATTTTAAGTTTTTTTTTTTTTTTTTTTTTTTAATTCAAACATTCTTTAAACCGAATTCTATCTTAATCTATTTTGCATCCATTGAATAAATTATTTTCTTATAACATTTTTTTATGTTATTAAAAATATAAAAATAATTTTTTATATTATTAAAAAGTATATCTATCAATATAATATAATTAATATAATACAATTTGATATAAAAAAAAAACAAGAGTAAGGAATCTCATGGCGAGCAAATTAATCAGCTGATTTATGTCAAAATGACTTAATAAATAATGTATTAGGAGCGTAAATCCATTTTGAAAAGAAATCAAGCAACAAGTTTTTGATAGAAAGATTATTGAATCGCGTCTTACATTGAAACGCATTTAATTTAAAAGAAGCCGCAATACACAGCGACCGCAAAATGCCTCCTCGGCCACCGCTGCCGGCGTCCGGCCGATTCATCTGCATTCTCGAATCGTGTCCGCGAAGGTAACCGGCACGGTTTACGCTACCCTGTCATTAAGCTCGCGGTGCGGCAAAGGATACAACAGGCGGATGCTGCGCCTGGTGAGACCTGGAGAAGAGGATGGTTTCCGTGGTGCGGTAGGTCTTGGATGTCACGCGAGGCGCTTTTTGCACACGGCGCGTCGTGTACGCCAGAAATAACACATCGCGTATCCGATCATTGATCCAGCAGGCGATTCTGCCTTCTGCCACCGGGCAGCATCTCGCGAGAAAGAGAGAAAATGAGAAAGATAATACCGTATAGGGAACAAGGGAGACATGGGATACATATGTAGCCTTCCCTTGTACCGGTTTCCCGTATCGTAATCAAACGATCGAGAGCGGACGAGAGAAGGATCGATTGTGTCCGCGCGGAGATCGCTCGAACGGAGAGAACGCACGAGGATAAAAAAATGAAGTCTATCCTTGAGTAGCCCTTGAGAGCCCTTTCGCGACCCGACGTTATCGATAAGCCACTCGAGACCCGCGCATTCGACAACGGCGTTACAGCATCA
This sequence comes from Cataglyphis cursor, assembly GCA_039654345.1. Lineage (NCBI taxonomy): Eukaryota > Metazoa > Arthropoda > Insecta > Hymenoptera > Formicidae > Cataglyphis > Cataglyphis cursor. The sequence continues at coordinate 2,224,975 of JBCEZX010000024.1, read as the reverse complement.
TTGGTCCAGTACGCGTCAAAATATCTGCGAATTAATAAACTTCGATCGCAAAAAATAATTGTAACAGCACACGAAGGAAATCTTTGAATATACTTAGAAATTTCGTTTGATCGAGAAAAAAGATACCCGTCGTGCGCAAACGATGAAATATCGCTGTTTTCATTCAAGATTACAAAATGTCAGAGATGATCTGAGATAACGGCGAAATATACGCGGCAAAACCATCGACGAGGCGTTATATATATGCGAATGGACGCTAGTGAAATGCTCGATAAGTCGTCGATACGCCCCGTTTGCGAACGACGGCGACCATCTCGACGATACGATCTCGCGTCATTAATCACGAGCGTAAAGCTTAATTGAGACGCACCCCGGTAGTCCTCGCACGCGCCGCACGGCCGATATCTTGCGAAGCGTGCGCGTTCGGGCCAGAATTCCATTCTGATCTCGCGGGAAGATGCATTCGCAAGATGACGATGCGCTGCCGCGAGAGAGAAGTCGAGCGCGAGGAGAAGCGCCGTAAGAATAGACGGCGCCAAAGGCCTCGAAAGAAGCGAACCGGTTCAACGCTGGCAGAAAATTCATAGTCGCTTCTTCTACAAGAGTGAAGCGTGTCGAAAACCTCGACGAACCTCTCCGAGATGCTTCGCTCGCGATTCTACAGTAAAATCTATAAACTTCATTAGATAAATCACTTTTCCGAGATTTAAGATCGAAGATTTAGATCCTGACAATCGAAATCTCCGCGTCTTCTTCGTCAGATGATCCGTGGATTATTCGTTAAAAACTCGAGGCACAGAAACATAATGTATGCGAACCGAGTACTATACGATCGAGAGGGTATAATTTACAGATTTTCTTTTCAAGGGTACGCGATTTGTCGCAATTAGCGTTGAATTTAAGTGGCACGATCGTGCGTGTTGTTTCGCTGACGAATGGTGCGAGGCGATTTTTAGGGGTGGATGATATCGGGGCGTTCGCGAAGATGCCTCCGAGAGAGAGAGAGAAGGCGCTCAGAAATGAAGTCTGCCTTGAAACGGGCGTCTTTTTGCCGCTCTCGCCGTCGATACAAATCCACGGAGAACCGTGAAGACGCGGCGAAGTAAAATTCCGCACCGCGAACGAAAAAAGGCGGCAAGAGAGGCGGAGAGACGGAGAGAAAAAGAGAGAGAGAGAGAGAGAGAGAGAGAGAGAGAGAGAGAGAGAGAGAACTTACGGTGCGGCACAAAGTGAGAACCGGGTTCGCGCGCGCGGATATTATTAATGGGATCAACATAAATGTTACATTGATCGATACGCGGATAAGGACGATGATTTTTGCCATTACTCGTCCTTCCACTATTTCACATCCACGCGATACGCCACTCGCAAATGAATTACAAGTGGGCAAACATTATTCATTCGACGACTTCGCTAGTTAATGTAATTAACTCGATGTAATCACATGTTATTTGTTAGTTTAAAAGCGCGTCAACGCAAGATGTATATATATATATATATATATATATATATATATATATATATATATATATCCGTATAAAACAATAAAATAACAGGCTTCCAAGACAAGTGGAGCAAACAACCGTGATTCTTATTGCAAAAATAATTATTTCATGATAGATGATCTCTCTCGATCGCGCGATAATTTATTCCCGAATGAGAATGTATAATATATATTGCTCGATGTATTCATTCATAACAAAGATGAGATTATTTGTGAATATAATTAATTTAAAATTTATTAAGCTAAAATTTTATTGTGAAAATTGAGCTAAAATTTATTATACCGCGAAAGTGTCTAAATATTTAATCGCTAAAAACGTCACGTCGCGAGTGCCTAAAAATACTTTCATCTAAAAATCTTTTCATCTCCGTCGACAAAAGGCCATCAAACACACGATTATCTCTTCAAACACTTTACGGCCGCGAGAAGAAGTATCCTCTCTTCAGGCTCTAATATATATCCTCGATTTTGCACATCATCTTCGAGTGGAAAGGGGGAGGGAAGGGGGAGGTCGAGCCATGCCAAATCAAGCGTGCTGGCGTCATCGATCACGAAACATATTTTCAGATTCCTTGTTCAATGTAGACTTTTCATCTCGCATCTCCTTCCTTCGACCCTGCAACCCGCGATTTTTTCCTTCCGCAACGCGAGTCGATCATTTTTCGATTCCTCTCTATGTCATCGTCGTCGTCGTCGTCGTTGTCATCCGCTGCTTTCGCCGCCGTCCCCTTCGCGCGTTGGTGCCCTCCTGCTCTAGGTTAGCCAGTGAATCATCTTCAACGACCCCCTCCTCCGGGATCCGGGCAGAAGACTCTTAAGGGGGCTCACGGCGCGGCGCGAGGCCAGTCCGAGAACGCGACCCTAACACTAACATCCGGTGTATTCTAAGAGAGAGAGAAAGAGAGAGAGAGAGAGAGAGAGGGAGAGGGAGACGAGAATCGGAAACGGAAACGACTGACTGCTTGATCATCAGTACAATCGGCACGCCAACATGAAGATCGTCCTGTTGCTCTTCGTCGTCGCGGCCTTCGCCTCAGGTTAGTAACCCTTTACAAATCGCGACACAATGCCACGTTTCGGTTGTGCTCACTTCAACACCCGCCGTGTGTCGTACACATCTTCATTATTATGAAATGATTGTTCTCTTGATCTCATCACGTTGATGCACCCTTCCGTTCGATCGTCAGTGTCTCCTACGCAGCTTTCTCACCGTTCATCTAAATGTTGCGCGTAGCAACGTTCGTCACTGCTGCGTAAAATTCATATTCTAGCACTGAGGAAAATTTATCATGTTTGCGAGAAAGAGATGAAATTGTAAAGTCGAGAAAAAGTTTCGGATTTTTAAATATTTGTGTTACAAATATTTCTTTTCAGTTGGATTAAATATTTTGTTTATTCCTCGATAAAACTTTACTGTAAACTCATCTATGTCAACCAGAGAGAGATACGTTTTTAAGACTATTAGAGAGAATTATTAATATATTATTGTATCATCTTTTAATGTTTTCACTAAAAGTTTGATTCGACTTGTTGTTCTTTCCACTTGATTCGAGATGCGCGTGGCTCCGATATTTATATTTTTCTCATTTAACATGTACTTCAAAATCTTTGTATATTATTTGACGTTTCTCAGCCTTGCACTTTTCATGTATTATGCTCTGACAAAGTCTCTCTTCTTTCCTTTTAAAATTCTATTTTATATAATGAAATTTATATATATATATATATGTATAGAGCCTACACAAATATCTTTAAAATGTGAAAAATTATATTATCTTTAAATTGCAAAAGAAAACGATAATTTTTTAAATAAAGTATTCACAAATTGAAGAAGATAAATTTTATATA
>JBCEZX010000024.1:2183232-2221523 GCA_039654345.1 Cataglyphis cursor | reverse complement strand
AGAGAGAGAGAGAGAGAGAGAGAGAGAGAGAGAGAGAGAGAGAGAGAGAGAGAGAGAGAGAGAGAGAGAGAGGTATTGAAGAGGGCAACTGGCGAAGAAGGGATAATCCGGGCGACCGAATATCCGCGAATGCAAAATATAATACCCACGGAAAACAGCAAATATATAATGCAAGACGAGGGAGAATTTTTTCTCAAAGAAGATTCGCGTCTCGAAGTAAATCGTGCGTTTCTTGGAAGAGATTGCGAAAAAATCGCTATGTGCGGGACACGCGAGAGAGGGAGAGAAGGATGGAAGATAAGGCACGTGCAATCACGTGGCTGCGACTACGTAAATCGTTGAACGTTCGTTTCGAACGAAACTGGAGAGAAACTATATTTGGCGCGCAGATAAAAATACACGAAATTAGGAAAAGTTTGACAGGATTATTCTGGGTCACAAAGTTCTGGATAATGTCAGCAATTTTTCGATACTTCTCGATATCGAGTCATGGAAAATGGCGGCTTTTTCAATGCGTGGCGATAATGCAATTGAGATAGACATCTTCACTAATTATCGGATTCTGATAAGAATAGTGAAGGAAAAACTGTTCTCTTGGTGGAGAAAACTATTCTGTAAGCCATATGCATTTGTCATATCACAATGTAAATTATGTATATGAAATCATTAATTGCACGTAACAATTAAAATGTAAATCATCGATAATTAACTAAAAATATTTTTCATATTATACAATATATTTATGAGATTTATATTTAAATATACATTTAATATAAATGTTAATATACATTTAATATAAAAATATACATTTATTTTTACATTGCGTATAAATTATTTTTAAACGCTTTGATTAAAATATACATTTTTTTATATGCTAGTGTTGCAAATTTTAATTTGTGGCGTAGTTAGCAGATGGCGTGATTGTCGCGAGAAATTGAATCGAGTCACACAATACAACGTACAACACTTACGTTGACGCGGCTCTGCCGCTGACTGATAGTTGACAGTTACTGTGACAGGCGCGGAGCGGAGCGGTGGGATTGTGGGATAGCGGTCAGGTTCTTCACAGGTAGATAAGTTTTTTTCGGCGCGAACCGCAAATCAGTCGGTCGAGCAAGTGTACAAAAGCGGATTGCTGGACAACGTCGGTCGAGAAGTGATGGCGGCCCTTAAACGAATCACCAGCCTATCTCGGGCGCTCGCGACAGCGACGTCCGCGACGCGGCCTTGCTTCCAGCACGCCTCAAGAAAGACCTTCTACACATATGTGAACGAACCATCCATGCCAATTCCTGGCAAGACGCCCTGTTGGTTAAGAACCGCCGACGAAGCTATCGAACAGGCGGAATTGGACTCAGGTAATCGATGATGGTCTTTCTCGCGATGATATCACGATTTACTGAGTTTTTTTATTCTATCAATTGATTTAATATTATATTTTCTCCGTCAGTATCATAGGTAAAATTTTATATCATGAAAAAAGAGACAGAAATTCGCTGAATCGGATTTATGCATACAGCACGAACTGTTGACGCAACTAGACCTTGCTTATAATTTGCCGTGACGTACGATTTAATGAATCTGCGTTATCATCTCGTTATAAGGCTTTGGAGATTTTTCAATCTTAGAATTATCTGAAAATTGATTTTTATGGACAATTACAAAATTATTTATGATCATCTACTATTTATATTATCATATTATCATATTTTTTTTTATTTACATTATCATATTATCATTTTGTCTATAATTCTTGTCTAGAATTTACTTTTTTGTATAATGCTTGAACCATATATTGTTTTTATTATTATATTTATTATTATATTTATTTTTCTTCATTTGTAGTTAATCACAATAAAATACAGCTTCGAATCTCGTAGAAAGATTAATGTAAAAATGTTAGAGCAGTTATGCAGATACGCAGTTGATCGTCTATTTGCAAGAGCGTTTTTATTAATAAGTTGCACTTCCTGTTATTTAAGCTATTTATCGCTCGTGAATGTATTAAACATGGACAATGTATGTGATGAGGTGCTGTAAAGTTTCTTATATGTATATTCTAACTTCTGTAAATATTTATATAAATCTTTGTTTTGGATTCAGAGATTTAGATACAAATTTCAAGCGAACATTTTCATATAGCTTCTATGTAGAATATGTAATTTTGGCTAGAAGTATGCGTAGAATTATGTAAACGTAATACCATTTTTATATTTATAATTATATTCTACATTTTTTATATAAAAAACAAAATTTGTAAATTGTATTGCAAATATTAAGACGATATATTTACATTCAGCCAAATTTTCGCGCCGCGTGAAGACCCCATTTGCGAGATAATCGATTGCCAATACCAACCAGGAATAATGCTTATAGTCAAATTGCCTTGAATTTGTGGCATTATTTTTGTACGATTCTCATTTAGAAAACTATTTATAGATAAACGTGTCAATAAATATAATAGAAATATGCTCGATGTTTTTCTAACGATTATTTCTTGCGCATCGATATTTTGCAATATGTTTGAAAATTGCATGTGTGTAGAGTTGGCGGTAATTTTTTTAAATAACAAGCATAATGATATATTTTATATGCTTTAGATTATTATTTTTTTGCGAATTAAAATTTATGTTATCGTCTATATTGCATATTAAATCAATGTTTAAAAAAAGATTTTATTTAATAAATTTTTTAATTTAATTAATAAATTTAAAAAATTAGTTGTTTTCTAAGCGTACTACAAAAAAATTTCAGAGTTTATACGTATTAGATCATCCAATATATAAATATTAATAAATAAATAAATTAATATTTAATATTTTAAATAAATATTAATATTTATTTTATAAATATTATTTTATTTTAAAATAAAATAATTTTTATTTTTAATAAATTTTAATTGATGATAAAAGTTAATGAGATTATACATATAAAAAAAATTAAAATTTCTCCAAGGATGATTAAAACTTGGGAAAATTTAATAGCTTTGAAAATATAAAATAATGTTTACAGATTTTTTCTGATTTATTCCTAATTGATTTAAATACCGACTAATATCGAATATCAACATATTTCTAGCATATTTCTAGACTTTATCATATTTCTAGCATCGACTAACAAATTGAATAGAATTTTGCATTATACAATTTATGACGTACTTGCAGAAGCTATTTGAGCGTTTGATAAGATCGATTCGATACATATGTTGCATATTTAATTCATGCTGCTTTATTCGTCACAAAAGACATGAAAGTCAACGAAACACTTGTTTTTGCTGATAAAAAAAACTGATAATCGACTGAAATTCTTCGTTAATACATGATTACATGAATAATACATGATTTAAGTGCAAAATGTTATTTTTTATATGATCATAAAACATAGAAAATCTTTTTTTCTATATATCTTTTATTTATATCAGACCAATATAGTTTATAAAAAAATTATTTATATATAATTTTTATAGGAAAAAATCTACAAAAAAACTTACGCAAACATAAATGCAAACCAGTATAGAGAATTTAATATTCATCCACGACATCGGTTCTCGTCCTTGTGACGTATGATGCTTCGTGGAATAATGTAAAGTGTCCTTGCTACTCTTAATGTTTCGTTTAATGCTTCTGGTTAATTTAAATAAACTTTCCAATATTATTTTTGCTTTCTATATACTTATTAAATTTACAAACGATTTCCTCGTCTCGTTTAAGCATCAATTTTATGATACGCTTTCAAACAGATCTGATAAAAAAAATTCACAACTGACAGCTGTGCATATGATAAATGAGCGGGTACATCACCAACATTGACCTCGATATGCGAATCTACGTATATATATGTATACATAGTACATCGAAGTTTAGCTCTTGTTTAAATATAGTCCACCACTAAAAATTTGCCAACACAACTAGATTATTTTTGATGAAGATTTTCGCGATGTAAACATCTTCTCCTGTGAGGTTGACACTTGCGCACATTTTATATAAAAATTTTATATAAAAAAGTTATATACGCTCTTTATACGGACTTTTTATAGATGGATTAATTTGTAATTTTTATTTCTTAATATTTCGAATTTTTTTTTGATAATGCTCTTCTAAATTCATATATTAATAATTAAAATATAATGATATAGAGTATAGAGAAATATATGAGAGATGAAATGTCATATGCGATCACATAACATATTGCGTGTAACAATCGCGTTCCGATAAGATTAACAGACTAAAAATATCTTTACGGGATCTATTATACGGTAGAATGCCCGTGCTTCCAATAATTTCTGTATATTATTTTGAATTCATGTACTTTTTGAAAAAATTTTTTTTTAGAAATTATACATGATGTTTCTTTAACTATATCTTTCGTTATATAATACAAATTGAGAAAGAGCTATAACATTATTACTGCGATGCTAGTTAGAATTACAATATACAGTTATACAGTTAGAACTGTAGAATTACAGTTATACAATAATACAAATAAAAATTGCTATTTTGAAGATTAATTTGATTGCGGTAATAATAATTTTGTATTATATGTTTATATATTTTAAGTGCATCGAATAATAACAATAATATTAATAATAATAATAATAATAATAATAATAATAATAATAATAATAATAATAATAATGCAATATTATGGTAATCTATCTATTCTTGTGTTTTTATGTTTAAGAATTCCGATAAAATGCGCAGAACACTTGCGATAAAAACACATGCATTTACTAATTAAAATTGATTTGGAAATATATGTATTTTCTGGCACATAGATAATTCTAACATTTTGTAATATTGCCTATAAAATGTTTAGGAATCTTATTTTACAGACAAGATGAAAATATTGAACCAAAAAACGCACTAACCTGGATATGATAAGTAAATGAGATAAATATTATCCGCGAAATCACATCGAGATATATTTAAATTTGCCAATATTTATATACGATATCATTGTGATAAACCATGTAAACATTAGGCAATACTTGCTGTATTCTGCAATATGTTATTCTGAGATATTACAAAGTACAAAGTACAAGTTTCTCGAATTGTATTAGCTTCCTATCGGAGCGGTGGAAAATAATTTCATATTCCTTCTTGACTTTTGTAATGCATACGATATATGCATTTATATGCATTAATGGCATCCAATAATAATATAATACACAATAATAATATTTTGAAGAAAATTAATTACTATTCGTCTCATGATTTATCAAAAGTGTACCGATAAGTCGTTATCGTTTATGTACAAATTGCGATATACATAAAATGTGTATAGTTAAAATTAACAATTTAAATCATCTTTTTTTATTTGTATAGACAGTATTAAAATAGGATCGAAAAATTATAACAAATGCTATTATATATAAGTTGGTTATTTTAGAATATATTATTTAATATCTTAAGGATAGTATAAAGAAAAATTTGATATATTTTTTAAAATTTGATATAAATTCATTCTTATTAAAAAAAAATAAATAAATTGGAATTTTAGAAATAATTGAAATAGCAAAAATAGGAAAAGAGACTTTTCTTCAAAAAGTTCAAATTTGATGTGTGCAAAAAGATTAGAAATCTTTTACTGCTTAATTTAATAATAATTTAATCTTAAACAATTCTTATTTCAATAAAATCTTAAGTTCGCGAAGTAACCGTGCAAAAATTTACTCTCAATTCACTATATATTTGCAGATCAGCTGGTGTACGTCCAGGGCGCGGCGGCGACACCCGTTGAGTTATTGAGAGCGATGACCGACTACGGGGTACGCTGTGATGTGAGAAACGTCCGTCTAATTCACATGCATCTCGAGGGAGAGGCTTCGTTCGCTAAACCAGAAAACGCAAGTATGTTATTACGGTGTATTACGGTGTATACTCGACGTAATCTTCTGTCTTTCAAAATATCTGAAAAACAATTTTTCATATTTAGCGCGTTGTTTTACTCCTCGCGCTCTTTAGCGCCGCACGACTCGCTTCTTTGTTTTTATTCTAAGAATCTACTTTACATAGTTTCTCCTTTGTATAATTTGTTATATTCAAAAAATTCTTTTATCCTTTAGTTGTAAAAGTTTTTAAATTTAATTTAACAGAAGTTTAATTTGCGAAAAGAAATAGATGCTAACAATAAAACTTTCATAAAGTTGAATATGAGTCATATATAAAATAAATTTGCATTGTTTTTCTGAAAAAATTGATTTTAAATAAGTTAAAAAAAATTCAAGAAAAGCTTATATTATTTAAGTTTGTTTTTACGAATGTATATCTTACAATGCGTTTGCGTGTTTAGAACACTTCAGATCTATCAGCTTGTTCATTGGCGGCAACGTACGACCTGCAGTGAATGCAGGCACTGCCGATTGCATTCCCATTTTCCTACATGAAATCCCGCGTCTCTTCAAAGAAGGCTTTCTGAAACCCGACATATCGCTCATCCACGTGTCTCCACCAGACGACAAAGGTTTCTGCTCCCTTGGTACTAGCATAGACTGCGCTCGATCGGCCGTGAGTCATTCCAAACGTATCGTAGGTAAATTTCGGAAATCTCCCGAATATTTACGTTCTTCTTCATATGGAGATCGAATTTAAAGAGAAGCTAATTTTTTGCAGCTTTGGTTAATAAAAATATGCCCAGGACTTTTGGTGATGCTATTATTCATGAAAGCCATCTGGACTTCGCTGTGGAGCATCATCAACCATTGCCGGTTCATCCAGTAACCTTACCGTCTAAGGATGAACAACAGATTGGCAAACTTATCGCTGAGAATCTGGTAGTGGATGGTGCCACGTTGCAGATGGGTATTGGCAGTATACCTGATGCCGTGCTGACGTTGTTGCACAATCATAAAGATCTAGGTATTCATAGCGAAATGTTCAGCGATGGTGTGGTAAATCTCGTGAATAAAGGCTGTATCACGAACAATCAAAAGAAAATGCATCGGGGTCGAATCGTCGGTTCATTCTGTGTGGGCTCGGAGAAACTTTATGATTTCATGGACAATAATCCCTTTGTAGGTCAGCATTTGCATTTGTCACATGTTTAAAATTATTTTTGGTTATCAATAATATTAACTTTTAATGCCTTATTTTTTACTTGTTTTCAACAGAGATGTTAGTTGTGGATTACGTCAATGATCCTAGAATAGTCGCCAGGCAACCCAAAATGACGGCTATCAATTCATGTATCGAAGTGGACATCACCGGTCAAATTTGCTCAGACAGCATTGGTACGCGAATGTATTCCGGTTTCGGTGGACAACTGGATTTCATTATGGGTGCTGCGATGAGCGAAGATCGACAAGGAAAGCCGATTATAGCTCTTAAGTCAGTCACTGCTAAAGGCCGTAGTAAAATACAGCCGGTTCTAACTTTAGGTAAGTAGATTTATCGAAATAACCTCTATTTTCCAGAATTCCACTATATTGAACGATTGATGGAGCAGTATGAAAATAGTTGTAAATCTACAAATGATGCCATTATAATCCATTGCAACTTTTGAAGTTATTGTTTTATACATTACTGCTAATATATTATGCTGAAAAATACATAAAAAAACCTTATGTAGATTATAATACATAGTAATGACTTAACATACTATAAAACTGTTCAATTGGCTTTTTAATTTAAATTCGTATTAAATCTAGTTTGGATTAATTCACTTCTATATTGATCCAACACTGACATATATGTATATACGAATCGTTATTTCGTTACATTACATTGACAGGATCTGGAGTAGTCACTAACAGAGCGGTGGCACGGTACATCGTAACTGAACAAGGCATCGCCAGCCTGTTTGGCAAGAGTCTTCAGCAACGAGCGTACGAATTAATTCAAATAGCTCATCCCGATCATAGAGAGGCGCTCGAGAAGGCGGCATTCGAACGATTGAAAATGATGCCTGCACCATAAGCTTGAAAACAAAGTTATGAGGCAGAAAAATCATATTCAATAGCATTTTACAATCGGTCATCCGCCTGTATTAGTCGCGTCATATAACAATCGAAGAGTCACGTGGTGTCTTCTTCTTGTACGATATACGCGTTCTCTTACCGGAAGACAATTTGGCCTCCTAGAATAAAAAAGAAATGATGAATAATATGCTAACTAACTAGATCGAAAATTTAATATACTAAATTGTAACATTACATATATAAGAAAAGTCTGTAATGTAAAAGATTGCGCTTTTATCCATATACCTAGATATTAATTAAGTTATATATGTATGTTTTATATTGCCAGAGAGAAAGAGATGTATTCGCGCTTTCGAACACAGAGACAAATAAAAAATGGCATTATTTACAATTAATGTCATTCCGAAATGTGTCAGCATTTTTTATATTAAATCTAATTATATCTAATTATATCTAATTATATAATTTACAATTGTAACAAGAAATTGGAAATATGAATATAGAAAAAAATATATATATTGTATAAGATGAGAACACTAATATTATTGATGTTTCATTGTGCACGATATCCTGGATATATTTTCTTTTTACACTTGCATTTATATATATTCATTTATATGTATACCTATATTCGAAATATATTCGAATTTGCGAGTTTATTGAAAAAAATTCAAATCGATAGTGCATCCACCAATTATATAAACATTATATATAAGCAGTATCTCGAAAAGTCGAATGCCGCCAAATCAGATGTTCAAATAACGATTTGTGGATGGCAACTGCGATTTATATCGTTTGATGTATACGTTCAGTGAGATCTTTTTTATATTATGCACGTCATAAATTTTTATACGATCATTATATACTTATCGCCATATTATCAACGAGAATTTGCCAAATTTGGTGTTATCAATTTCGGAACGATGAAAAGATGTTTCGAAATCTGAGATTGATCTTCGGCAAAATCCGACAAAATCCGACAAGATCTTTCCATTTAAGCGGACAGCGGTATTTGCAAGGTCTGAGGGAACCCTCTCAACCGTTGAAACGATGTCCAAAATGGGTTTGCGTGGAAGATGCAGTAAAAATCATAAATTCAGGTATTTATTACAGCTGTATTATAGTTTAATAGACTGATAGTTAAATTTTTTGTATTTTTCATTGAAAAAATATAATTGTTTTATAGATTTTTTAATTAATTGAAATTCAGAAAAGAAAAAGAATTAAGAATATAATATTTTTAACTTAATTAATATACATAATATGACATATATAATATGTCAGATATATCAGGAAATTTCAAAAAACAGAATAATTTTTTCATTAAATATTCAGCAAATGTAAATTATTATGAGTGTGTGTATATTACTGCAAAGCAGATTCTCTTTACAAACAAAATATTTTTCTTTCCAGAACATTTGGTTTTCATACAAGGTGGTGCGGCCACGCCGATGGAGCTTGTGCGCGCTATGACTGAGCACGGGGTATGTAACAATTTGCGCGGCGTCAGACTGATGCATATGAGTCTCGAGGGAGATACACCGTTTGTCAATCCCGAGTTTGAGAGTACGATATTTGCGAAATAGTCGCAATCTATATTCATAACACGAGCCAGTGATGAAAAATAATAGTCTCTGGCGATGTTATATTAAAGAGCACTTCAGATCGATCAGTCTGTACGTGGGTACTAATATCAGGGAAGCGGTGAATGACGGACGAGCGGACTGCATCCCGGTATTCCTGCACGAGGTACCGAGGTTGTTCTATGAGAAGAGAATCGTGCCCGACATCGCGCTGATCCACGTGAGCATGCCGGACGCACGTGGATTTTGTTCGCTCGGTGTGGGCGCGGATTGCACTCGCGCCGCGATTTGCACCGCCAAGGTTCTCATCGGTATTGAATCATTAATCATAATAACGATGTTAATTTTAAGATATGATAACAAGATGAAAAATACGTTATCCTGATCCACCTGTTCGTCTGCGAGAATTCTGAAAGCGTGAATTAATAAAATAATTACTTCTACGTATAAATTACTTCTACGTATAATTGCAATATTAAATTATTAATTTTCTTCTTTTCCAGCGCAAGTAAACGAGCACATGCCAAGGTGCTTTGGCGACACAGTGATCCACTCGAGCCATTTTGACTGGGCAGTGAGATATGATTGTCCTTTACCTTGTGTGGTTTGTCCACCGCCTAACGATCTTGAACTCGAAATTGGCAAGATCATCGCGCAGCGTTTGGTCGAAGATGGAGCGACGTTGCAGCTCGGTATAGGTAATATTCCCGACGCGGTGCTCTGTGCCTTGCTCAATCACAAGGATCTGGGAATACACTCGGAGATTCTTTGCGATGCGATGGTCGATCTCGTCGAGCATGGTAACATCACGAATAAATGCAAGATTAAGCATAGAGGACGTATGATCGGTTCTTTTGGCATCGGCACAAAACGATTATACGATTTTCTGCATAACAACCCATTTGTCGGTACTTATGACAATAAACTTAATCTTGATTGAAACAAGGTGCTCCTACATTATTTTTCACTTGTAATTATATCATATCGATTGCTAGAGATGCTAGCGATCAATTATGTGAACGATCCTCGGATAATCTCGATGCAACCAAAAATGACGGCTATTAATTCTTGCATTGAGATGGACCTTACCGGCCAGGTGTGCTCAGACAGTTTAGGCTGTAAGATATATTCCGGCTTCGGCGGCCAGTTGGATTTTCTTCGAGGTGCGGCGATTAGTCAGGATGGTCGTGGAAAAGCCATCATCGCGTTCCCCTCAGTCAATAGCAAGGGAGAGAGTAAAATACAACCAGTGCTTAAACTCGGTAAGATCGAAATCAGATTTGATTACAAACTATCGCTGCGAATTAAGTTTATTTTAGTATATTAATTTAATTAATTATTAATTATTGGATAAAATTATAATATATATCTTAAAGATATTTATGGATATATTATAGGAGCTGGAGTGGTGGTTACGAGAGCTCACGTGCATTACATAGTCACAGAACACGGAATAGCGGATCTTTTCGGTAAAACCTTACGACAAAGGGCGAATGCATTGATTCAAATTGCGCATCCTGATCATAGAGAATGTCTCGAGAAGGCCGCGTTTGACCGTTTGAAATCTAATCCAACAAAATATCTTTAACATATTTTGTGTGATATGTAAATATATTTAAAATTATGTGATAGTTCTATATTATGTACGAGAGAGAGGCAGAAATTTCCTTAAGTACATGTATTTTAATTTAAATTTGAATCACTAAATTAATGCCACATAAATATTCCGCGTCCAAAATTAAAGATATTTTAAATATATATTTATTGATTAAATATATATTTTTTCATCATTTTTCATATATTTTTTCATATTTTTACATTAAATGAGCTAAGATAGTATTATCTTTGAAACATAACAAACATCTAATTAAATTAAGTGAAAATTAAGTATTAAGTATTAAGCATTAAAAAAATTTATGGAAAAATCATAAATATATTTTGATGAAAAGACTTGTGGTGTTGTGTTATAAATTTTATTCTTTAATATGTAAATGAATATTTGTTCAGAAGTTCATTAAAAATATACATATTGCAATCATAGAAATATTCATGCTATATGTTAAATTTAAATGATTGCAATATCAATCTAGACAGTTTAAATATTATTACTTATTTACAAGAAATAAACTAAACATGTTAGAAATCTATACCTTCCGGCAGAGTTCCCTCTTTTCTTCTCTTCTCAACGTTCTCATAATACTCCGAGAAATCTACATAAGGCTTGATTCTGGCATTTCGGTCTGTTATTCTGGCACCAGACGGATACATGTCTGACGTCGTTGATGTCTCAGTCGTCGATGTGTTAAAGTTATCGTCGGTGATGCCGGTGCTAGTACTTGAGAGATCCTCGTCCGGTATACTGATCGGCGCGGTCTGTACTATGGGATTGAATCTGACAGACTGACTGGTGGGACTCTTCAGGGCATGCGACAGTGGAAAGTTAAAGTTTCGCACCAGGAGAGTTATGTCGTCGCGTTTACTGGTGATCATGGTGTTTTGCGTGTTACTCATATTCACATCATGGTGGATTCTCACAACCTTGTCGACCACCGCCTGAGCGACGCCGGTTAAAGTTGATTGTACTCGAAACTAAAACAAGCAAAAAGAAAGAGATTTTACGTGTGAAAACTCTTCCATCTAATATTATTTAGGCCAGAGTATACCTGTTCGACAGCTATCAAAGCTAATTCCTTGTTGACTTGATCGGTACCGGTTGCTTCCTCCAACGATTTGTACAGGCCGCGTGACATGAGCAATAGAAATCTGCAGGAATCGTCCAGCTCAATACTACCATGAATCTCCGGTTCGGCAATAATCGGTTCCGCCACAGAAGCTGCTAGCTCTTCAAACTCTCTGTATCCTCCCTTGACAAGATAGTTGCCAAGGCAGCGCGTGTTCTCCTGATTTCCAAGATGAGAACCTAAGATATAATTGGTTCCTATTAATTGGAATAGCTTTTAAACATGTTAAATGTCAGCGAATGAGATATACCTTGCCTGATTGATTCAGTATCCAAGCCTAATTGAGATAATCTCAAAAGCTCGTCTTCATTCCTCAAGTCATGATCCACGCTTAATTGTATGACTCGTAAAACTTGATTGCTATCTGTTTTGCACAATAGTGCCCTGCTATCACCGACATTCGCGACATACAGTTTTCCTCTATAAACCAAGGCAACCACAGCGCTGGTTCCAGATGACAGTTCGCAATTTATCGCATTTAGCTTGTCAATCTAAAAGAAAAAAAATATTATATGCATTTAGAAAGAAAATTATAGTTGTATAATTAAATATTTAAATATTTTGCAACTAACCAAGTCTGGAAATTTTTGATAGGTCTCATAAGAATTCAGTCCATCAGGTATGTCAAACTGTAGACTAGCCCGTTCCGCTAACAAATCACCAATTGATTCCAGATATCCTTTTTCAACTGCTATAAATGCCTGTCTATAAAATAAATACTTCTCATGTAGATAACTTTTAATTGTAACTGCAATTTATATATAACTGTGATATATTTAGCATTTTTGTATAATTAATTGTATTTAAATTGCTTCAACATAAAATATTACATAAAATTTACATCAAATCTGTTTTTTATTTTATGTTACATTGATAGGATTCTTACCGAAGAACTTCCTTCACTTCCTCATCACTTGATTTACCATTCAATTGCCCAAGTAAGATTTCTGCAGCCACTCTTTGCATAGCAAAATTGGCTGCTTTAGTGCCTTCATGACCATCAAATACCGCATAAAGAAATGTAGAGTCGTCATATCTGCAATGAAAACTGCGATCCTCAAATGGATGCTCCTCTTGTCGATATCCATCTTCTCGATAAATCTGATTAGTAGAAAAGCCTACTCCTGAAATATCACTAAAACTCAACATTTCTGTTATATTAAACTTTATTCGTGTCATTATAATTTAATATACATATTTATCAATTTATAATAAATTTTTAATGTTGTGAAGTGCCAAATACAAAATTTATTAATAAATACTTTATTTTTGAGAAACTAATTATTATTGCAATTTATTCAATTAACAAGTGTTCTTTATATATATTATATATTATTATATATTATTATATATTATATATATTATATATTATTTTTCAAAAAATTAATTGTGTCAATATTTCTGAATATCAATTCTAGATCATCATTATGAAAATAATAAATTATAAAATAAAAATATACCAGATTGTTTGCAGACTGGCAAATCATCCGTCCAGTTATACTGACTATCCTGAAAGAGCATCGAAGCTGGACGTTCTACTCCTGCAGACATTATTTTTCTTACTTCAATTTGTAATTAACAAAACTTGATAGACAAATTATTTAGCATGGTCTTGGAAACATCGAACGAATTGAAGCAGTGAAAACTTGTCTAAAGATATACATATATGGCGTGAGTAGCGCGAGAGAAGTGACAAGCTTCTTTTTCTACGAATTTTCGCAGATTTTTGTCCTGTAAAAGACACAGATTTCCACGTTGACAGCAAATGAATAAACAATAAGGAGAGTTGCAGAGAATAACTAATACTATTATTCGACTACATTCGGAAACACAGTCCATGTATGCTCCAATGGATAACAACAAAGTTTCAATAAAGGTTAGTTAACCTAAATACATTTTGTCATTTCAAACTTATTTTTTTGTAATATATTCTATCTCTTTTTAATATTCATATATATATATATTTTTTTTTGTGATATCAAAGTATATTCGTACTTATATCGAGCAATTATTATCCCTCATGCAGAGATATAGAAGGGAGGAAGAAGAGGACAGCCCTCATACAGATGATGATAATTATGTGCCATACGTATCTGTCAAACATCGTAAAAAGCAATTGCTCGCAAAATTGGGTAAACTCGGAGAATTAAAAGAGGAAGGTACCAATGTTGGAAAGAGTAGCAGCGAGAATGAAAAGGAAGATGCTGATAATGATGATGGGCAAGTTTGGGGGAGAAAATCCAACATCTCTCTTCTTGATCAGCATACGGAATTGAAAAAATTGGCTGAAGGTATGAAATCTTCTATGAATAAAATCCATACAAACAAAGATGTAGTTTAATCTAATTTTTAAAAAATTGTTTATGTAAAATTCTTATTTTGTAATATTTTAGCCAAGAAGGAAAGTGCTATGGAAAAGCAATTGAAAGAGGAAGAGAAAATTCTAGAAAGTGTTGCTGAGAATAAAGCTTTAATGGGTGTGGCTGAATTGGCCAAGGGTATTCAATATAAAGATCCTATCAAAACTAATTGGCAACCACCAAGAGTAATACTCAGCTTTGGAGAGGCACGTCATGAAAGAGTACGAAGGAAGCTTAGGATACTTGTAGAGGGTGATGAAGTGCCACCACCTTTGAAGACTTTTAAGGAAATGAAATTTCACAAAGGCATCTTGTATGGATTGGAACAAAAAGGCATTATCAAGCCAACTCCAATTCAAGTGCAAGGAATACCTACAGTGTTAGTTTTCATATTTTAATTTATTTGTTTACAATTATATTGATATTGTCATATCGATGAGTTTTATAATACATTGAACAAAAAGTACAAATATTATATAATTACAGATTGTCTGGTCGTGACATGATCGGTATAGCTTCCACTGGTAGTGGTAAAACTTTGGTGTTTGTTTTACCTATCATTGAATTTTGTCTAGAACAAGAAATCGATATGCCATTCATTAAGAAAGAAGGACCTTACGGTAAATATTTATAATAGTAAATAGGTAGAATATTTAATTGACATATATATATACACACACACACATATATATCTCTAATACTCTAATATGTATATACTATAAGTATTAATATTAATGCTTTTCGATTCATAGGCTTGATAATATGTCCTTCGAGAGAATTAGCTAAGCAAACCTATGACATAATTCGACACTATACCAATAGCTTAAGGCATGTAAATTGCCCGGAAATACGCTGCTGCTTGGCAATCGGAGGTGTACCAGTTTCGGAATCATTGGCTATAATCAACAAGTTAATATTTTTTATCATTATTTCATTTTCGATATTTCTATCTCTAATATATATATATATATATATATATATATATACACTTAAAGATATAAATATAGGAATGTTTATAAGTAAAAACGATTTCTCGAAATGGTCTTACAGATGATGATATCCGTACTTATTAAGAATAAAAAAAAAGAAGGAAAATTATACACGGATTCACGGTTTATCGAGATCGTTTTCCGAGGCTCGAGCTCCGTTTATGTACGCGATCTCGTTTCTTGTGTGAGTGGGATCTCATTAAAAATCATTAAGTCGGCGGCCGGGAACGCATTACGTGAACGAAGCTGTAGTTAAAGCGACTAGTCGCCTCTTCTTTCGCGCGCTCACACACCGGGCGGCAGACGTCTCAAGGCCTTCGGGTCATTTACCACCACCTGCACGTTCAACTTCACGATCCGGAACGTTTTTGCCCCGGATGCGCCTCTTACGAAGTATCCGCAGCCGTGACTAGACTTTTGCCGATCGGCCATCTCGTTCCGGTCTTGCCTCGACCGTATAAACGATGCAATTTGCGTGCACGCGAAACTGCCCTACGCCTCTTGGTATCGAGAGATTTTTAATCGATTCCGCCGAAGTTCTTCGAAATAAATAAAAATATCGCGAGCTTATCTCGTCTCTTTGAAAATTTAACGAGTAATAATATCGATTTTTTTTCCATTATCTTCATTTTCCTTCGCATTGCACTTCTTCATTTATGTTTGGCCTTTCGATTTCTTATCTCGATTTTTTCAATCATTAAGCCTTCTTGGAATTTTTCTCGAGCAACGATGATACAAATTCGTCGTCTTTTTGTACTAAAGCCTTCTATTTCGTCACATAACTATCTTGCGTATGTGAAATTAAAGAGATGTCTCTCTCGGTTCACTGATTTCAGACATAATCATTACGCGCGCGTTATCGTCGTCCTTTTTTAAACGATTATATTTTCAGATTTGAATTTAAAAAAATTACTTTCTCTTACGATCTCGATAGTCCTCACAGCCATAAAGTAGCAGAACGGAGAACAATCGCGACTTAGAAACAATGAGGGGGATTTACATTAGTTGCGACACTCGTACATCGATTCGGGTATCTCGGCAGGCACTTCATAATTCATAAATACAGTTAACCAAATAACCGTGGGGCGGTTCAATGAACTCGATACATCTCGTGAACACTGTCCTTCTCATAAAACTACGAGTCATTGTAAGACCGGTTAAAAAAACGCGCCGCGTCGGGGTACGCATTTAGAGTGAAATTAAAATCGTATTACGAGACGTGGCGTGAACGCGACGCTGAAATAATCGTTTTAATTTCGTGCCACTTGCCGCGTTTTACATCGCTATTGTATCGCATAAGAGCGTGATATGAATGACACGCTTCTTAGCATATAAATTTAAATGGCTCTCTTGCGCGTTATATAATCGGAATATTTATCGTCCCTAAAAAAAAAAAGGAAGATAGATTACTACTGTATACAAATTATCTAAAAATCTCTAAGTTGGAATAATCTCGATGCTATTGTTCCCTTATAACGATCGAGTCTTGCATTGAATGACATGCGAACGTTTTTATTAATCGTTAACGGGATTCTTGATCGACTCGCACTACGATACTAAAATGGGATACTAGCTACATTAGAATTCACATAACGCATCCCCACTGCCATTTGTGGCCTTGTTCAACGACAGACACGTGCTCGATAAAATATTCTACGTAAGAAAGGAAGATATGTTTTTAAATAAAATATTAAATAATGTGAAATATGTAATTTTAAAAATTATAAAAAATATAAAAAATATGTAATTGAAACACGCGCAAATGTAAAAATATAAAAATGTAAAATATATTGTATGATAAAATGTGAGTATATATTTTGTGTCTAAAATTAATTTTTTTTTTTTTTTTCACAAAAATATAATATTTCTCTGCTTTCGTTGCGTTAATTTAATAGTCTGGCACGTGAATAACTCCACATATGTGCAGTAAAATTATCACGCGAATTAGCCTGAGAATTGTATCAACTAGAGAGTCCTAGTTTCGCATGCGCCACACAATTGAATGCCTTGTTGTAGTACTTCAACGTGACTTAAAATAAAATATGATGCAAATAGAGAGCTCTTAAGCTTTTAACGTATTAAAGACTTGTAAACGTGTTTACAGCCCAGAGAATCACAACGATTCAGCTGGATGGCATACAGTATTTCGTCTCGCGGATGAATCCCTACAGTCCGGAACTCAATTACTTCCTGGCGTATCAGTATTGCCGTTCGCTGGGTCTTCAATTGGCGTCCTTCGAAACGAAGGAGAAGGCCGACACGATGACGCAATATCTGAAAAACGCCGGTTATACGAAATACGACTTTTGGACCTCCGGCAACAAATTGGGCACCGACATGTTTTTGTGGATGAGCACGGGATTGCCGTTCAACGTCACCTTCGACTACATGCTGAAGCGACCTGGCAACAGACCCGCCGATGTGCCACCCGGCACCGAACCTCAGAGAGTGGCACGTGAAAGGTAACATCTTTAATAAATTTTTGATAATAATCTTTTCTTTTGTCTCAAGAAGAATTCAGTAGATCTATCAATCGATGTATCAAAGTAGTATCAAATATTAAATATTATAAAAATTAATGAGAAACTTGAACGTTTCAATTCTCAAATAAATTATATTCAACTATTATTACCACAAATCCATCAAAAATACAAAAATGGAAAAGTATACAAGTACGTCATTTTAATTATGTTGCTTTATACTTTATATTAATTATTAAGTCTAAAAAATTCGATAATATATCTGCAGATAATTAATAAAGCATTATAAGCATCTGTCACTGAAAAAAATATTGATTATATCACGCATTCTCGAAACAATAAAGCAATTTATTTAATAAAATTTAATAAAAAAAGCTTTTCCCAATCGCGAGAAGATATCGTATACGGTTAACTCAACCGTATCGCGATCATGAGTAACGATTATCTCATTGTCAGCTGTTTTTCCGCAATCTACCGCAATCTGCTTTAACACTCGGAAGCTCGTGCAATGGAATAGCTAACGACAATGTCATGTATTATGTCTCGTTTAAATTCCAAAAAGCTAGTTTGCCCGTTTCAGCGGCGACAGCGGCAGCGCGGACGGATGCGTCGCGATGGCTGCGCCTACGTTAGCCTGGGAGGCGCAGGACTGCACCCTCGTGAAGGACTTTATCTGCGAGCAAACAAGATGTTACTACTACAACTACGGCAGCATTCCAGTCTCCGCGACTCAGGGGTAAGAGGTGAGATAATACTTGTCGCAAAAATACACGAAAGGAAGAGAGAGAAAGAGGGAGAGAGAGAAGGGAAAAAGAAAGGGAAAGATGGGAGAAAAGGGGTTCTTGGGAATGCCGATGTACTTAGGATGACTCTCGCTTTAGCACAGACAGTAAACCGACGATAAGATATGCAAATGCGTCGCGATAATCAAATGTGTTTATTCGTCGTGCTACTGAAATATATGCAGACTCTAAATTTTTTATTACATGCAAATATGTATTTACGTGCTTGTATCGACTCGACTGTATCGTTGTAATTCCGATCTAGCTTAAAGATTAAAACTTGACTATCTCCTATTTAGCATCGAATTTACGAGAACGCGAAACGAGCCGCGATACTTGATCGGCGGAGTAAATTTTTTTTCCTCCGTGAAGTCTAGTGAGAGATATAAAAGTAGCTTGAAACGACAGGTGTTTTTTTTTTTTCTTTCGCAGTTTACGATAGAGTGGAAAACGATCATCATTACATGGCGATCGAAACACTAGCGAGATCTTTGGTATGAACCAGTCCTTCGAGATCTTTTACGCAACTAATAGCTTTGGAGTAAAAGTGTAATGGTTGAGAATAGCTCAGTTGATACGAAATTCTATGCAAATGCCTTTAGCTTATTTTCAGTAGCCATTATTTCGCTTCTTGACACACAGTACTACCAAACGATATATACTTCTTACACACACATACACGCACGTATGCGCAAAAAGTATGGCTTCACTCTCTCGATGCTGATAACAGTTATGTAAAAAGGCTTACATACAATCATTGTAATCCATCGGCAACAGTGAAGCTACGCTTTTCTATCCTTTGTTAATATAACGCTTAAATAAAGATAATATTAACAACGTGCTGATTTGATATTGTAAATATTCCTAAGAGATTCACACGAAGATTTTCTCAATTCCTGTAAATTACAAGGCGACGACGATCATTCTCTAAACGAGTCCCTTGCCATTTCAGAAATCACAGGCCCTACATCACGACCACCTCGGCGCCAGCCAGCGACGACCAAACGAGTGATCGCGAAGACAGCATCAACGTCGACGATAACCATTCGGATATCGACGACCAGGACGAGCAGACGACACCACCGGAATCTGGCGAGAAACTATTAGAGGACCCGGTCGTCAGCAGGCTGATCACTACGGCCGCTTCCGCATCTGGCAATCAGCAGCAGGCTGTTGGAACGACGACGTCGGCGACGTCTTCGCTGTTCGACGACGATCACGAGCACGAGCGCTCGGCCGTCGACGACGACGTGGACGACACTCGACCGGAACACATCCCGGATATCGCGAGCCTGTTCACCGAGCACGCGTCCCAAGCGCGCAAGGACAGCGTCTTCGACGGTCTCGAGACCCGCGAGATTCTGCGGCCATCGGCGTCCCGTCCTGTCGTCCCCTCCTCTTCGTCAGAGATAAGAATGGAGCATCGCGAATCGCCCGATTACAGCGACCTGGCCGCGGAGACCGAGCTGCCCAACAACGGTCTCCAGGACGCCCACACGATCGGACCGTACGACAGCATGCAGGATTACGTCAACGACCAGCCGGCGGCGGACTCGACGATGATGAAGGATCAGGACGACGACAGCAGCACGATCCTGCCAGAGGCGGAACCGGCCTATAGGTACAACATCAAAGTGCGCACCAACGGCAAAGTATTAGACCCTCCGTCCAAGTAACGCTTCAATTCCTTCCTAGACAACGTCGCGTTATCTAGCGTCGTATAAGTGACAAATACACATACGCACACATACACATACATACACACAAATCGACATTCTTGAGGAACTAGGTATATATATATATATGTATATCTCACGAGTTCGTTTCGTGACACGGACGGCGAGCTGTCGCCGCCGTTGTCGTCGCTCGCCGTTTAGCTCTAACTTAAGATGTATATCCCCGGTACAATGCTCGATAATTTTGGATCAGAGAAAGAGGGGCACGATTTATACCAGCTTTCTCGGTCGGCGGCAGGTAGAGATGAATGATTTCGGATCATCCGTTAGAATTATTAGGCGCTTTGAAACGAGCACGGCTCGAAAATGATAATATTGTTAAAGCTGTGGGAAAGATGGAAGCCGTGATTGGTGTCGATCGAAAGAACGAATTATTCTCCTGCCGACGTTACTCGACAAGCTGTACATTTTCGCAAGGGCATTTACACGATTATTTAGTTCATCCTGAATCACCGATGACGCCGGCGGACGAATCTGTTTTATCATTGTCTCAATTTATTCATTGTTTAGATTCTGTCATTTATAACAATTAATTGTTACGTTCAATATCAATATCAAAACTCAGAAAAATCGGGAAAACACGAAAACGTGGCCCCCAGATTTTACTATTGACGTTAAATTACCGGCGCGTCCGCCAGCGTCCTATATCTTCATAAGGAAATAATCATCATCATATTTAACGTATATCTATACGTCTGCAAGACGAAACGTTCGATAGTCCAACAGTTCTCGATATTCTTGGAATGATGGATATTGAAAGGATCACGATTGTCAATCTTTTAACGTTTCGGTCATTCGGACGTATGATGATTGGCGTAATTTTATCAACATGAAATGTTGTTCTCTAATTGCTACGGTAAGTCACTTCCACATTAATTATGCGTACAGCGGCGCGAATGTGCGACTTGTATAACTAAACCTTAATAAAGATACAATTACAATCTTACGACGTGGCGCGCGGCCACGTGTTCCCTTACACCGTTCCATTCTTAGAAGTTAGAAATTTCTAGACTTAAGTAAGAGTTAGAAATATTCCGCCATGATTTTCGTTTGATAAAAAAAGCGACGAAATATGTAATCGTTAACTCACCAGCCGTTCACGACTCCTTCTATATTTAGCATAGGAATTATTTTGAACACATAATCGTCACGTAGACTTCTGGCGTATTGGCTGTCGCTTAGAAGGGCCTCCATGGTTCCATGCATCACCCAAGACGCGTTACTTTCACCAGGATGCACTCTGGACGTTAAGAAGATCATCTTTCGATTCTGGAAACAGGTGGATTTTAAATATTTACTGCGAGAATCGAACGATTTACATTATTCGAGGGAGAACGGAATCCTCACTTGTATAGGATTGATCTTGGAATCTGGTGACGTGATGGTGAGTACGGGATTCTCATTGCCATTCAAAGTCTCGCAGAGCGTCTCCGCGCGAAAGTACATGTTTTTCGTGGAGATGCTCCTCGTCCACTGCCAGATATTGGTTATCAGCCGACTGTACGTGTATGGAAAATGATACGCCAGATAACAGACGTCGTGCATGTGCGGGAACGTGACCGTGAAGGATGTTGTGAGGTACGCCTTCCCTTTGGCAGGTTGTTGGTAACAGTTCCGATAGTAGCAGATGTCGACGCCGGTTCTCACCCAACCCGGTTTGCCGGTCAGCGCTTCCTTGACGCTGAACAATATCGGTTTCATACCGAAATTGAATTGCGAGTTTGCCTTCTCGCAATTGATTATATTGAACGTGTACGGCACGTTCGCCTCCATGCCGGAGACCTCGAAGTAGAACCACTGATGCCTGGAACCGCTGTTGACATCCGGCGTGAGGATGAGATCGTACTCTCGTTGGTTTATCTGCGTACAAGAATGACAATTGGAAAAAAATAATGATAATATTATCAAAAATAAAATAATAAAATTAAAGATTCCAGGATTTCTACATCCTGGAACGATCCGTCCTACGCGAAGCTACCAGAAATCTTGCGTAACGCGAGCATAATCGATTACATAAAGCGTGAGTAGCGAACCGGACTATACCTGAATAGCTTTCCTCAGATTTCCGCTTTCGAATCTAGACTCGAACTGCAACTGCCTCGCGTCCATCGAGTTGCGCTTGATCTTGCACTCGTCCCAATTGCCGAGAAGCTCATCGTTCGACGTTCGCGGGGAAGTGGCGTTCGCGAGAGCGTCGAGATCGTAGACGACTTCTTGAATAGTGGTAGAGGCGTGAAGGCCCCTCTCCACGCAGGTCAGCAGTTTCGCCCGACAAACCTTTCTATCCTTGGCGTTGAGCGGCTCGACTTTCCCCAAACCGTCGCCACCGATCAGGTCCGGATAGGCGACCTTGACGAAACCGATAATGCTTCTCACCTTGCTCGCCACGGCGCAGTACGCTTGTTGATCCGTGTCGTTTGTCGATATGTCTCGTAAGATCTTCAATGCGTGCGTGTCGCTTGATCGAACCCTCGTCGCACGGTTAGATTTTGAAAAGTCTTTGATCGAAGCCTTTCCGTTCTTCGTGAGGTGAGAGTTGATTCGATTATCTTCCGCCGAGCAAAGATCGGCCGGTTTAACGTTTGATGGCCCGATACGTAATTGTGATTGCAAACTGCCCAATTCCTTGAAGAACGTATGGTATCTGATAAAAGAATAAGAGAATATTTATATACTGGAATCCACGCGTTTGAGAAAATAATTCTTTACATACCCAACGAGATCCTCTTCAGATCTCTGTGTAGTAAAGACCCCAGCGAAGAATTTGCTCTCGTCCACCTCATCGCCCACGTGAATCGCATTATCTACCATATTTCTAGAGTCATGGCTCTCCTCGTCATCACCAGAATCGAGATCGCTGTACAATCTACCGATGGAAGCCACGCTGTTCGCCTGTCCGAAAATCAAAATATTCACGTATATTTATTATTATTATTATATAAAATAATTGGAAGAAAAAGCATAAGATTTTATAAACAAAGCAAAAATTGTTAAGCGTAATAAAATACACGCTACATTAACGAACGCATATTTTAATTCAGTCTCGTAACGTTTTGTTGCAAAAAAGCATACACACCTGGCTGTCGATGTCGCTACCGCTTTCAGCACTGTTCGCTCTGACATTCGCTTCGGGCAAAACGAATCTGCATGCAAAAAAAACTGATCGAAAATTTAGTCCGCCAATGATCGTCATAACGTAAACAAGACACCGCCATGCCATTTAAAACGCATTAGTCTTAAGTCCATTAATATTGCGTAACGAGACTACCGTTGTCCCTTTTATGCAAATCGCCATTTTCATAATAATACTAAAAAACGGAGAAAATACAAGCAAAAAAAAAAAAAACATTTGATACAACATTAATACACATGACTCTTTATCAATTTTAATCAATTTATATAATTTTGCTAAAATAATAATAATATATAATAAAATCAGAATTTAAAAATATTTAATAATAATAATATAATAAAATATAATAAATATATAATAATAATATAATAAAATCAGATCATTTAAAAATAAGGCAGTTTTTGCGTAGGCATTGCAGAATATATATACAAAATAATAACAAACGTATTTCAATTAGCATTCGATAAACTGGTCAAAATGACCTCGAACGTTTCATTCACCTCGCGGGCGACATTTGGGGTACCGGCAGCTCCCTTTTCTCCAGACACTGATTGATTATCCCACAGACACGTGACAGCAGGCAGTCATAAGCCTTGTCTTCAGGACAGTTTGTACAAAACCGGTACAGTAGCTGTAGGCCATTGTTCGACTTGATAGCCTTCCTTCCAGCTTCTAGAAGGTAATGGGACAAAGAAAACACGCTTTTGAAAGTACGTTAGTGAGGACAATAAATCTAAATATAATACGCAATTAGTATTTTTTTTTTTCTCTTTAAGAAACGTCAGAAATTTTCTACGAAGAGTTCGCACTAGTAAGCCTACTTATAACACAGAGATGCTGAAGCGTATTAAGAGCGTGATTACAAATCTTCAGTCGCATCTGCCCGTCGAATCTGTCCCATCTTTCGAAGATACGCATTAGCGGATATACCATTCCGATTTTAACGAATTTGCTGCAGCAAAGTTCTGCAAGTAAAATGTCAATCACAATCGATGTCACAGAAGAGGACGCAATCTAATTAGTAGAAAAGGAAATAATATATATTATTATATGCAAACGTACGTACTATTAATTGTTAAATGTTTGAAACATTCTACCAATATCTTCAACTTCAAGTGTGGCGTATAACCGATACTGACGAACGTTTTCTCCAAGGTGCTAGTAATGCCGTCTTTCACTAGTATTTGTAAGGAAAAAGCTGCCGAAGAAATAACAGCTTATATTGTCCTCGAATGCATAAACGAATTATACATTGAAGAAATTGGTTGCTTACAGTTTTTAGCAAGAATTTTGACAATCAACAGTAGCGACAATAATGTCCTGCTGTTGTTGTAATATTGTTTTAATAACGCATGGAACACTTTTACGGAGTTGAGCAATTTTATTTTTGACACAAATTTCTGGTCCCTCTGAGCCACCTGAAAAAGATTGCAAAATCTCAACAATATATTATTTTATTTTTCATTTTTTCTTGCTTTATAATTTACAAATCTTTTCATGATTTTGTGGAATAAAAAAAAAAAAAAATAACGTGGCAAAAAGAAATGTAATGATATAAAGCAATTGAAATGAATGCTTTTTGTACGAGAAAAATTGAAATTGAAAAAATATTGTTAATAGAGATAGAGAATATACGCAGTATGATCAATAAAAGTTCTGTTGTGCATTTATGTAACCGTGTCAAAAATATAACTTCCTGCAAAAGTAGCGAAAGAGCGATAAGCATTATAATCGTCTCCGTGTGATTGCAAAAAGAAAATTAAAAAGAAATTAGAATGCGTCAAAGAATCACCTGGCCCAAAATCCAGAGAATCTCTTGAGTGAGTACTTCGCTCGTGATAGTGTCTGCATGTTGCAGAGTAATTAAAAGTTTAACTAGGACTTGCGTGATACCTAAGTTGATCAGTTGAATGACCGCCATGCGACTATTGGTTCCTGTAAAAAAAAAATAAAAAAAATAAAAAAGAAAATAAAAAAGAGAATAGACGCATTACTTTCGATCCCCAAGAATGAACATACGCGAGGATTTTCAACAAAATAGCGAGTGAAAACAAATTTTCCCACAATAAACATTACTTGTAGTGTTCTTGTTCTTGCTCGCCTTCTCCTTAAATTTGCCTTTGAACACTCGAGGTGATATGCATTCGTGAAGTATACTGGTGATACTGCAATTGACAACGTGATCCTTACAGTTCTGAAACGAAAGTTCAAGATTATCTTAATTCTTTCCTAATTTATATATGTACATGAATTTTTTCTTCTCTCTTGTTTACACTAGTGTAACGAAGATGAAAACCCTGCTGCAATAATAGCGACGAGTAATTACAAAGGAGTTGTCTAAACAGCACGCGAGCAATTATTTTCTAATCTACATGCGCGCCGACACTTGTCAGGAACTGAAACAAGCGGATATCTAGTTTTTCAGCCTTGCTTTGCAGCTTTCCCAAGCGTGTAGACAATGCAGGATGCGTGTCGCGTGATGCGATCACGCTATTTCGACAGCGCTAATTGTCGCGGTTACATAAACTCTTAATTTGCTCCACACTGTGTCAATATAATGTGCCGGCCAAGAATGACCGTAATCTCGTAATTTTCTCCCTCAAACACACACACACACACACATATTGATCGATAGCTATTAACACGCGAGAAGCTTATCCATAGCGCCGATAGATAAATGTTACAATTAAACGAGAGCGATCAAGAATGTATAGACTTGTCACACATACAAAGGATTATTTTAATTAAAAATTGTTTACCTCCAGTATCATAAGAAACGATTCCATCGTACCGGAATTCTTGCGCCAGAGCTTTTCCAATGTACGCTCGCGTATTCGCCGATCTGGAAAATACACGAAAGAGATAAATAAATTTATGCATATATAGCATCTTTCCCTTTATATCAAATTTATAAATCGTAATTTATAGTATAGTAATTTATTCGTAGCGCCAGATGTGATATTGACTTGCCAAGATCGGCCTTGATAAACATATGATAATATATTCTTTAAGAATTCAGGGATACATTGGCACGACACTTGGGTATTCTTACACCAAACTTTGACGTAGTGCCAATTGAAATCAATGTCACGAACAATGTTTATAAAATTTACATGACGTTAAATCAATGTTGTTATGACGGCAAATATCGTTACATATTTGCACTGCAAACATACAAAATAATACGAATCTTCGCTTCTGATGTCATAATAGAAATAGAAATATAGTTATAGAAGCGTGATCTACGAAAATTTAGTTAGAACGCCTAATATAAAGTTATCCGAAATTATGTCGCGAAACTTTAACCGCAATAACGTACAATGTGCAAACTAAAATCCGACTGCAGTAAATGCCGCGGAAATATCAGCCAGAAAGATTTGCCAGCCCTTATCAAATTGGCGCGTCTTCAATGCGCTCGGCGCGATTCCGAGTGTGTATCATTCGGAGTCGTAGGTTCTCTGGACGACGGCCAACCGTTCTGTCATCAGCCGAAAGTCATTACGCAATCGATTAACAGGCGGTTCTCCTACTCTAAAATAATAAACGGTAAAGCGTCCGACTACTTTGCACACCTGTTCGCAAGTTGTTCAAAGATCCAAAACTGATTGGCGCAAATCAACATTTGATAAACATACGCGATAACGTAATAAGAATATTAATTAGAGTACAAATACTGAAAGTAAACAGATAATTAATAATATTAAAAACAAATAAAAAATTGTGCAAATTAGAAACTTGCTTCTTCATAATTTTATTTTCTTCCCTTTATAATATCAGTAAAAATATCTCGTGTAAAAATATTTAGGCCAATATCTCAAAATTTGCGGAAGTTAGAGCAATTACATTTTTTTAATTCAAAATTTTATAAAAAGTAAATCCTTTCATAAATTCTCATCAAATTCATTACCAATCGTTCTTTAATGATATTCTATTCATATAAAAATATTTAGACCAACATCTCAAAATTTGCGGAAGTTAGTGCAACGACAGCCTTTTTTTAAAAAAATTTAAAATTTTATAAAAAATAAACTCCTTTACCGAGTACAATATCAACCAACCTTTACTAATATTCTATTCATATAAAAAAATTTAGCCCGTTATCACAAAATTTATGACAGTTAGAGCAACCACGTTTTTTTTGTGCACGTATACACATGCATACACACAAACGGACATTTAGTAAAAATATTTTTTTTTCGACATTTTAGAACATTCTGAACACATTGGCATCAAAATTGGAAAAAAAATTTTTACGAAAACAAAGCTTTCTCCATGAAAAAGCAAAAACTGTAAAGAAAATTTTATTAGAGTAATTTATATCAGAAGTGAAAATTCGGGATTCAGTAAACGATCGCATGCATGCGCAATCATTACTAATACAATTTTATTGTGTGAGATATTTGTTGTCTGACATAGATATTTGGCGCTTCGCTGAAAATTTTATACAGTCTCATGTTCGTTTAATTTAACTTTTACACTAGTGGACTTATAATAATAACGCGGATAGGGAAGGAAATCGTTTCTTCGCGGAGGGATCACACGGAGAATGATAGATCGCGCAAGTTCCATCCGTGATTTCGCATGCTCGTGCCGAGAGTAATGATATACCGTCACGAATTCCTCCCTGAAGTGTCCAATCTCTCCCTCGATCCGTTTAGAACTTTATTGCCGCGGTTCGCGAGCAATTCGCATACGCTTATCGTATACGGCAACGTTAAGGGAGACGACACGCGATGCGAAACGCTAATGAGAAGGGAAATTGCATTCGATATAATCGAAACTGAGATCTGGCATTATCATGAAAAAAAAAAAAAGCGTGTATCTTTTCTGTTGACGAAATAAAATTCACGAAATGTTATTCGGGAACCGAGAAGCGATCAAGAAACTCGTGTTATTGCCACATTAAGCGCCCGAGCGTGCAAGAAGGAAACGCAAATTGGCACAAGACGAGAGAATTCCCTCCCCCAGAGAGAGAGACACACAGAATTATACCACATCTGACGCGAGACGCGGGAGATTTTCTAGAGTAACGTACCTGACGAAGTGACACGTGCGTAAATCTTGGCCACGATCGCCCTGAGCGCGTCGCCCGCCTCCTGCGGTTTAGCCGCGTGAGTTCGCAGCTTCTCCAACAGCGCATCGTTCACAGCCTCGTCCGCACTTTTATTACCCGCTGACATCACACTGGACCGCACCGCAAAACAACGAGAAATTGTCATTTACTCTCCGCAAGCAGAAACGAGCTGAAACGAGCTGGTTGATCGAGCTGACAGTCGCGAGATGCAGAAACTAATGACAAGCCATCGTTCTCTCGCGGCTATCGGTCTACTGCGAAATAAACAATGTCAAACTTGCAAAAGCGAGACTCTTGTCTACGATGATGAATGAGACGCAAGGATTAGAGACTGCGAGCTAACACGATTGCCTTACGGTACCTGAAAAGAATGATCAACTATTACTTTCTCGTATACAAAAAAAAGAATGGCATCGTGCTTCCTCGCAAAATTTCGATCGATATTATATCTAACTCGTTTTAAAATCTATCAATATAGGTAGAGGTAAAAGCAACAATCTTTGTACGAGGCGAACAATGATGTTTCCTTGCGCATTGTCAGCAATGCGACGAGCTGTTTGCCGCATCAATGAATCTCCTGGCATTGGCTTTCCGCCAACAGTAACAGTCGGAAATACTATTAATCACGATTTGTGCAATCAGCTGGTAAGCCGTAAGTCAATGTCGCGGGAATTAAAGTCAACCATTGGAAAAGCGGCGCATCGGAGCCAAGGTTAATTAACGTAGTTAGGTAAAATGCGACATTCCGAAATAACCGCCGCGATCTCACGATAAACGGCTCGAAGAATCTTATTATCGAATAATTAGGCGTCCAACCGCTTATTAATTGGCAACGTTGTCATATTAAAAATATTCAATTTAATCATATTTATGTTAAATGAGATGATGTTAAAAGTATCTTTTGAAATTATATATTTCTATATTCTGTGACTTTACTCGTCTACTCGTCATAAACTCAGATGACAGTTTTATTGCATACAGTTAACACTGATTACATATAAAATATTAAGCAACTAAAAGCAAGAGACATCATGCGAAATATTTGACGTGAAGCTGCTTTAATTTTCTTCTTGAATAGGCAGATACAAAAATAAGAACAAAAAATTG
The DNA here is from genome assembly GCA_039654345.1 of Cataglyphis cursor. Classification (NCBI taxonomy): domain Eukaryota; kingdom Metazoa; phylum Arthropoda; class Insecta; order Hymenoptera; family Formicidae; genus Cataglyphis; species Cataglyphis cursor. The sequence goes on along the minus strand of JBCEZX010000024.1, from coordinate 2,191,623 downwards.
CTAATATGAAATATTTATTATTCAGCACAAAATACAAAATTTCGAGTTATATGTTTTTTTGCAATTTATAGAGCGTGTAATTTAAGATCTATATATCCTCAAAGAATTAAAGCAAAATGTGTGAATTATTGCATCGACGCGTTAACAAGAAAAGCCGCAATGCTTAAAAAATGCTTGCTTTAGCTCATTAAGCGAAATAATTAATAAACATCATAATTATATAAGCTCCTTTAGTGGTAAACGATTACTGCAAATATTTGATATTCGCATCCAGTAATGCTATCAGCTTAATTGGGATGTAAGTACCCTTCGAAGCATATAACAATAAATTGCCACGCCGACGATATGTCAAACCGATGGAACTTGAATGAAAAAATATTGAATAAGATAAATTCAGCACATGCAAGCAAATATATACAGGATTATTGTTTATCTTGATTTATTACGCACGAGAAAAAAAAGTTGGCTAAAAGTACTTGCGCTAGCATATAATCAGATATATTTTATAATTAGAATAAATGAAGCTATTAATCAATTTTTGTGCTATTTAAGTTTTCCAACTTTCTTGCAAGCAAGTAAGTTTTACTTTAACGATTTTTATCGATTGATATCAAGAGGTAAAAATAAAAGCCTTCGATTTTACATGTAAAATTTAGCAGATTGTCAGAGAAATATATCGAAAGAAATATCTTGAACGAAATATTGTATCGACCACGTGTCAGCAAACGAGACCGCGTGTAATCGCAGCGACGACGATGACCGGAAAACGCGAAACTCATGTACACACATACACACGAAACACACGATTTCTGTCCTCTATGCTCTTTACTCTTCCTGCTGCACGTCGGCTGTGTTCTTATCGTCTGGTTGCATTGTCGCCATCGGCCTTTGATTCTCCTTGTCAAACTTCTTCGATACACCATTCATACTTTTCCCTTTAATTAACGAATCGAGACTTGATATCGCGAGTGTCTTAAAAGAGGACGAAAGAACGAAATTTACATGGAAGGGATCTTCCGAGATTCTTTGAGACGATGATCGTGTTTCGGCGGGGAACAGTCTTTGAGACGCTCTCTTCGCGAAATTTGCGAAACGATTCTCGCGCTTTGCTACTCCGAGGCGATTTGACGTTTCTGTCTGCCAAAACTATGTTTAAAAGCATCCAGCGCACACGCACACACGAGGATCCCGTCTATTTTTAGACGCGACCGCGCTTTCGGAAAATCGCGCCCTCCCTTTCTCCCATCCGCGATAGCACCCTCACGTCTTCCAGCACTTCGGCGTCATCGACCGATGCGCCGCAATGCAAATTTTGTGATAAGACAGTGCAGAACTTTTCTTACTTCTTCAAAGAGAACGATAGAACACTGTTGAAAAATTTGACTTAAATTTAACGTGTTAATTTAACATCGTTGATATATTTCAAACGATCCACACAAATTTTTGTTTTAATTTAACATAATATTGATATGATAAATATTAATACTATTTCAAATGAATGCAAACTAGTAATTTGAAATAAATTTTGTGTAAAATTAACATATTTTTAATAATAAAATTAACTTGGAAAAATTTTATTGATGATGTAATCACGTTCACTTCTGTAATAATAAAAATAAATAAAATTAAATTAAATTAAGTAAAATAAAATTAAGTTAATAAAATAAAATTTCGATAGATAAATCTTATCACTATTACGAAACATATCTATCATGCAAAATTAAAAATAAACACATAAATGTGTTAATTAAATATTTAACACAAGAATTTTAATTGGCATATTTAAAAAAAATTTCCCAACAGTAGATGAATCATTTTATTAGAAAAAAAATGTTTGCATTTTTCATAATACAATAAAACATTTTCGTGTTTATAAATTAATTTTCCTGGAACATAGCAGAAGATAGATGTATATTTCCAGTATTTTCAAAATAAAACATTATCTGATTGAACATCTAGGCTTTGAAATCTTTCAGCAATATCAAGATTTAACGCGAGATTTCGAAAAGATAATTGTTTATTCACCAAGTATCGTCAGAGATTATGAGATCGTTTTTCGTTTGCCAAAATCCGAGAAATACTTCTACGTTCCGCGTCTTTATCTAGTCTTTCTAAACGTCATCAGTTCCGCTAGAATGCAAAAGGATATTAAAATAAATCGCTACAAACAGGTGAACACATTGCAAAATTTCATCTGACAGAATTATATAGAGATGAGGTAATATCAAGATTAAATCCAAAACAAACTATCCGCTCAAAGCAAACTCGCTTGATTGTTCGACTATAAGCGACGCTCCTTGAGATTCGAGAAAAATCACTTTAGTAACCGAAATAGCGTAAAAAAAAATGAGCGGACTCCACTTTTGTTGTGACGTACGAGACGATTTATAGCATATAACAAATATAACTAGATGAAATCTGTCAAAAGTCTGCCAGAGCATCGCTAAATTAAATCACTGATTTCTCGGAAATGTCAAATGTGACAGTATGAAGAATTAATTTTACAACCAAAAAAATTTCTCTTCTCGAAACATAAAATGTGCATGACTATTCGGCGCTATTAAGACGCCGAGGAAGAAATTGGGGATTCACTTAATTATTAGGCGACTCTCCTAGGAAATAGCGACTCGCTGGAGGAGGAAGTCGCGTGCGCGACTGTCACGCTAGCACTAGTATTTGTTCACGTGCGGCACGTTCGTCGGCGTGTGAAGGCATTCGTCACGAAGCAACACGGAGCTTTATTAACGCGATACGAAAAGCTATCGATTAATTAAAGAGCCGAAGATTCAATAGAACGATCTGACGCGATCTGACTCGCTTCTTTAAGGCTTCGTCTCCTACAAACGCGCCGTCGTGATCGACGATCCTGGCACCACTGACTGTCGACACATGACCCCGACTAACCGAACAGCATCGGCGTGCCGATTTTGTATGCGGCACTTGTTGATAAGCGCGAAGAACGGATTGATTAGCGAACGTGCGAAGTTCCACGAGGGTAGTCGACTACTCACGAGGCTCCCTATCGATTGCTGAAAGGGCGCTGTGGTTCAAACTGGTCCACGCTCTTCTCTCCTCGCGATTATCCTGCGAGATTTCAAACTCAGAGTCGATGCGAGAAACTTGATAATCCTGTAATAAATATGCAATATTATTCTAAACTTTCGCGCAATAAACTTTGTCGTGTGTATAATAGATCGAAATCTGTTAATGATTGATAACCTATTCTTCGTCTAAATTGCAAATAAAACGTTAATCCTTGTTTGTCCCATATAAAGATTAATTAGAGTATAATATAAATTATTGTTAATTACCAGTATTGTATAAATTGCGATCTCTTAAGACACGAACGTTTGCAAATTCTTTGCTTGTTAACCTGACTTGACGATGAATTGAATGACTTTCAAAACTATCGATAAACTGAATGAAAATCGAATACAAAATCTTTCACTTCAGGAATAAATCAGATATTTTTACGCAACGCGAAATAAAGATAAAATAGGATTAGGATCTAAAATCTTGTATTACATGTAACATTTAACGATAACACAATCTGACATTTATATGACAAGTTGTCAGAGAAATATTTATGATGTAAAGTAATTATTGAGAAGGTTAAAAATTTTAAGATGGAAGACAAAATGTGAAACAACACTCAATTTTTTATGACGAGATAAAAAATATTCACAAAAGTTTCATCTAAATTAAAACGTACTTAGAATCGTTAAGAAAAATTTATTTAAATCAATGCAAACTTCCATCTTAATACAATAGCCATTTTTTTATCCATTATTTATTTTTCTGATCAATGACAATTTGTCAGATTATATCATCGCTATGTTTTTCAGGGACTCCCCGCGTTATTCGACGATCCTCATCGAAATATTTCCTATCCGAAATTGCATATTAAAGTCATTTAGCGGCCATTGTGCATTTATCTGATCGAGGACGATCTGATATAAATTTTGACCGCTATCAAGGTGACTGCTGTTTGGCGGTATTACACCCACGCAGCTCGAACGTCATGTTTCCGCTATGATCTTAATAACCATCGATCGGGATCGTGTCGGGCGTGAAGCCAATAAAAAGGGCGACGCGACCCCGATGGCGAACATTAGAAATTCAAATTCGACTACGTCGCAAAACATCCGCTCCATTCGCCACGCCCTTTATTCATGACTCTAAGCGGGAAACCGTCGATCTTAACCGGTTCGCGCCACTTCACTCATCCGGAGTACTCCGGAGCTACGGTACTCCGTTCGCAGTCCTACAACTTCCCCTTCGCGAAAGATGTTGTAAGATTACACAGCGATTGTGATATACACGATACTTCGTCGATCGCTGAGAAACTTGCACGATGGGCTTTTGCAGGATTTTATATTTATGGATCTTGTCGATCGTGTACATGGAATTCTTCCGATAGGACGAACACGAAAGAAGTCGTCGTCGGCAAAAATTCATCACCGTCCAGCTCCGGCTCTGAATAGACGGGAGCCCTGATCAAGATTTTCTCTTCTTTTTTGGAAATCAAAAATCAGAAACAAATTAAAAATTTCTTTAAGCCTTCCTTATATAAACTCTAGAAATATATATTAAAATTTAAAAAAATAATTAAATAATTAAATTTAAAAAAAATGGGATAACAATAACAAGTTTAGGTAATGTACTCGCCGATATGGAATTCATCTCTTGAAAAAAGATTCCTATCGTCTCTTTGAAGCCGGGACTGAAGCCGATCAGTCGCCTCTCGCCAGCTCTCGTTTGTGAATCGCGCTGCGAGTTCCGCGTTAAAAAAAGAACAGCGGTACATCGTATTTTACTACGATCGGCGAAGGAGACGATACGCAAGGAGCAAGTGTCCGTAGGAGACAAAAAAACAAACCGCGGATGATGTTCGACGAGGTGGGGAAAGACTTTGCTCTCCAGGTAGGAATATATAAAATCGCAGGTAGGGCTGAAATTCGAGTTAGTACGGATTACGTTTCTGGGACTATCGGTGATCTGCGGACGAGCGATGATGCGGGTGAGTCTGCCGGCGTGATTCACTCGGAACGAGATTGTTTTGACGTTTCTCGTTCATCTGCATATTGCTCATCATCTCTAGTGTTCATTTGACATTCGAATAACAGACAACGGAATGCACTTTATTTATTTTCTCTCAATGACAGTGTGATTCTTAAATATCTGTCTTTGTCTGCGGTCCTATTTTTATTTAAGATTGAAGAGATTATTTAATTATTATTATATAATTATTTAATTATTTTATTATTATTTAATTAAAGAGATTATTTAATTATTATTATAAAAATTGCGAATAATGCAAGAAGAGATTAAACTCTTCGATGTACCGCAGCTTATTTATATCTCTTAGAAAGCCGCGATATATTTTGATAGAAGATCGTTATCATGTACTACTTCATCGTGATGTTTTCGGGGAAGGTAATTTCATTTTGTTTGCAACTCGGCGATCATTCGCATGCAACTCTCGTGAAACTTTGAAACCGGGTTGTCGCAGACAAACATCATTTTCCCAAAAAGCCGAATATGCGCTGCGCATTCTTTATCCATGCCTTTGGGAAATGATAAAATGATAAACAAACGTATACTCCGATGATATCAGTTAAAAAAACTAGAATGCGTAGACACTAATCTCTCTTTCTCTTTCTCTCACTCTCTCTCTCTAATTTAATATTTTTCTTAATTTCTTTCAATTTAAACTAAAAAAAATATTTAAAATATTAATATAATTTACACGATTAATTCTCAATCTTAATGTTTTTACAGGACTTAGCATCGTTCGTAATTTTCCTCGCTGTGATGGTTGGAGTAGCGATATCGAAACCGTTATGGTCGACTATAATCGATAACAATGACGTATATTCCGTACCTGAAGTCAACGCACACTATCTCGCTACGTATCAAGATACGCATTCTCCCTATTATGTTTACAATGTACTATATATACATGTGAAATATTTATATAACAGCTGACGTCGTCCATGTTGTCACTTTTATTTTTATTTTTTTTTTTTTTTGTTTAGATCTATACAAACGCAGGAGGTATACCGAGTACTGTTCACGTCAGCGGTAAACCGGAAATTTCTTACGTTCCTGCTTACAATTTTTATTACGGAACGCCGATATACGATGTTCGGATTCCATTAAATCCGGTAATTACCGTTTTAGAAGAATCGCTACAACTAGGTACGAATTGTATTACAGCAATTTGTACTTCCACAGATTTATCCCATGCTACCACCATCGCATCCAGGAGTGCTTCCTCCAGCACTTCCACCAACATCCTCCACGCAACGACCTTCCGACGATGATGATTACGACGGCATCGAGAAATTAGATACAAAAGTCGACACAGTCGATACAGAAACAAAGAAACCGGGAAACGACGAGCAGGATGACGATTCCATAACTGTGGAAGCGATATGAGGGAGATTATTTTGCTCATCACGTACATAGCTCATACAAACGTGGAACGAATAAAGGTTTAATTATTGAACGATACGTGATCGTGTTTAGTTCCTTATTTCGTTTTATATATTATATGTTTACATATTATTTTGCGTGATAAATTTCAAGACGTTAAATATTTTTTTCTTATATGTACACTACTGTCCAAAAGTTTGGAAGCAGTTAGGAAATTGTTAATTAAAATTATCAAATGTCAAAAGTTTGCAGATTTTTTATTATAATCAAAGGATTAGATATGTATTATTATACATTATTAATTTTTATTATTATTTTTATTATATATTATTATTTTTTGTTTAATTAAAAAGTATGACTGCTTCTAAACCTTTGAATGGTAATGTATATATATATATATATATACATACACATACACACACAATATTGTATTAAATAATTATATATAATTTTTTATACATAATAAAATAAAAAATATAAAGTTAAAAATTTTATAAAAATAAAGTGCGATAATAAATCAAGACTTATAATAATTTTACTTTATTGTCATTGCCGCTATCTCTACATGTCTCGAATTGTCATTTGAAAATTAATTATGACATCTTGGAATTGTTATCAAACGTCATTTTCCTCTCTGCAAATTTTGCGCATAGTATTTGTAAAGATCTGCTTGTGAGAATATGGAGGAGCTATATTTATGGAACAAAAGAATCCAATTATGATTCGGTATCATAGCGGGGTGGTAACGACAATAACTTGAAGCCGATAAACGGATTTATCTTCCTCGCAAAGGAACGCCGAGGTCCCTCACCCCGAGAATCCGCGATAGAGCGAAATCAAAGATGAGGAGACGTTTTCAGAGTCGATGCGTCAGCGCATCAGTGCGCCGATCTCCTCGTAACCGCAACATTTGCATCGACATTCGATGACACGAGGATGATCGTTTGTCGTGGAACACTATGGATAATCGCGGTGCTCGTTCTCCTCGCAAGTATCTCGGCGTCTTTAAAGCCACGAAGCAGGCCCACGACGGGTGCTCTGCATCAACAGCGGTCCAGCACCGAGCCTACGCTCGCAAAAGTGACACATGAGAATCGCGAGGATGAGTTCGCGTTATCCAATCGCGCGCGAGTCAGGATCCCGTCGAATTGTTTGAGCCGAACGAGAAGAAATCACGCCGACGATTATACCGCGCGAAGAAACGCGAGCGATTATTACGCGGAGCGTAGAGCCGTCATGGAAAGATACTACGCGCGACAGCGCGAGATAAACGCGCGATACGCTAATCGTACGAGCAGCATCTCGGAATCGAAACGCAACGTTGCGTCGCGGCATCGGCCGGTGACGAGGAACGCCACTCTCCTTAATCTCGGACACGAGTATCCCAGCAAGGATTCGAAAGATAGCGCGACCTTACGCTATCCGTACATAAGAATCCAGCCGATGTACAGCAACGGATCGTGGAACAATGGGATATCGTTCGAACCGGAGATTCGACGAGATATCGCGCCGAAGATCAACCTACGTTTCAAATTCGACGCGAATTCGTCGCGAACAAGAAATAATAACGATAACGAGAGAAACGCTTTGGATTATTACGTCACACCCACACCGTGCACGAATGTGTCGTTGTCTGGTACATTTGAGCCTAAAGCACATACCAAACACGCTATAAATTGCACCCAGGAAATAGAGCAGAAGTCCAATCACACGAATAATAACGTAAGTTAATCAATAATTTTAACACGTTACAGAATTTTTACAAGTCCTCAACTTTATGAAATTTTAACACTTTTACTGATTTGAAAAAAAAAATTGCCATTATATCCTATAATTGATTTTTTAAATATATATAATAATTTATTATATATTATACAGTGTCCGACAATTTGCGGATCACCCTTTAAGGAAAAGGTAAAGAGTGTTATTTTGAACAAAAAAGTCCTGTATCAT
>JBCEZX010000024.1:2150213-2183132 GCA_039654345.1 Cataglyphis cursor | reverse complement strand
TTATAGAAAAAAATGGTACAGGACTTTTTTGTTCAGAATAACACTCTTTACCTTTTCTTAAAGGGTGATCCGCGAATTGTCGGACACCCTGTATATATTATATTATATATATGCTACACGCGAACTGCAATCGCACACTTTATTTTCCAGAATTCCACTGGCGACTATCAAAATTGGGGAACGTGCGAAGGGAAGATCGTGTATCAACATAACTTGCTTCTAGGCTTGAAGGGTCCTTCGAATCTCGATACGCTTTTCGAAGTAATCATTCAAGGTCCTGTTTGTATCACTTGCGTGGAGGTGTTGCGATATAACGAAACTAGAGCGATGGTGACGTTAGATTCCGGCGGACGTGGTCACGAATTCGTGAAAATTAGGCTAAAAGGTTACGAGAATGAAGGATTTTCCTATATTATAAAGGTTTGGGGTGTCAAAAAGATTGATCAGAGTTGCGATAACTAGTTGAGACACGAAATAATAAGCTCATCTCTCGCCAAATAACACTCTACACCAGTCATATACATAAAAAATCTTAAAAAATTATATTTTTTTTAAATAAAAAAAATATATATATTAATATGTTGTATATAATGTCGGTAAGATTTAATCTTGTATTCTTACTATATGATAATAAGCGAGTAATTTCAAAGAACAAATAAAAAGACTAATTGTAAGCTAAAACATGTACGTAAAATACATCACAAGAAATTCAAAATTTTTATCTCTCTCTCTCTTTCTCACTCTATACCTCTCTATATAAAAAAAGATAATTATGTAAATATATTATAAAAATAATCTCTAATTATTCTATTATTAATTCAACATTAACATAGAAATAGACGATAACATTAACACAGATAAAACTCCTCAACTCTGTCGGACAACGTGCGCCATGTGAAAAAATTGAAGATTAATTAGTCAAAGTTCAATACAATAGCGTGACTAATATACTAAATATCAATTGATTGCACAACTACTTCTAATATCTAACAACAAAGACCTCTTTATCTTAAAAAAAAAAGAAAAAAAAATAAAATAAAAAAAGGAAGGAGAATGATAATCGTTTAAATATTGACATAGCTAATCGCGTTTATGTAACGTTCGTAAAAATTTCGCAAAATTTCTCTCTCCGTCTTATCACGATTCAGGAATACTCTCAACTTTACGACTCAAGATTTCTTCGGCACGGATGTCGGAAGAGGCGGAGGCGGTACATTCGGTATTTTCTCCTTATCGTTCCTCGTCCGATCCCTCTTCTCGTCGTGGAAGCTCGGCAACAGATGATCGGAATCGACGTTCCTCGGCGGGATCGCCAGGGATCCGTAAGGCTGATAATCGACGTAATAAGTGCCGGGCACGAGGTGCGGATTAAAGCCGTTGTACGTATAGATGTACGGCTCGTAATAGAAGGACTGATAGTTCGGGTAGAAGCTCAATGGCACTTGCTCATCCTTCTTCGGCGAGTTCCTCGGCGGATCGCTGCTCTTCGACTCGTCGTTCTCGGCCTTGCGATCCTCGTCGCGTTCCTTTCCGACGCCAAAACTGGTCGACTCGGCCAGACGCGACGTCGAGGACGAGGCCTGGTCGTTCCCGGCGAGCTTATCGTCGGCGGTACCGAGCGCCGGATAACGCACCACTTCCGGCCCGGCGAATTGAGGCGCTATTTGAGTGTAATAGAACGGCGGCACGTAACCGACGGCAGTTCGATGGATGATCGGTTGTATCACCGGGAATGCTCGTGACGGCGACAAATTCTGATTGCTCGTGATCACGGCGTTGTACACTTTCGGCACCTTGAGGAGACCCGGGGCGGCGACCGCGATGGCCATGAGCGCGCACATGATCAGCAGCTTCATCTAAAACAAGGGTTTGCGTTAATTTTGACAAAATTATTTTAATATCAGCAAAAAAAAAAAAAGTGCGAATTTATGATGAAAACTTCACGATAAGAGTCTCTTTATGCGAAAAACGCAAAATTAGAGATCGATGTCTTATTGCTTTCTAATAAAAAAAATAAATAAATAAAAATATGCAAATTGAAGAACAATATGCCAGGATGAAGATAAGATTGTTTCTACGAAGAAACAGCTGACATTATCGGTTTCTGGAAGGGGAACGCTGGCGCAAGCAACTTGCATGAAACGGCGCATATAAACGAGTCGAAACACGTGCGTAGAATATTATCCCGGTCGTGTTCATAGGGTGTGTACTCGAGTTATAGCGTCTGTAGCGGATTCCTATCGTGTTTTAAGTTCAAGCTCCCAGAGTAACGGCTATAATAGTGCATTGTAAGGCCACGACACGGTATACCAAATGATATTTATTGAATTCAACTAGAATAAAGATGTATAAATTCTAATCCTGCTACACACACATTATGAATATATATATATATATATATATATATATATATATATATATATATTTGCAATCAATATTTTGTAATCAACATAAGTATGCGCATAATTTTGAATGGCAGATGAAAAATTAATACTGTACGAAAAAATCAAACATAAATATTTCATCAACTTCTGGTCCTTTTGTCACTTTTTGCATTATAATAGAAATTTTGCGAGGCGAATAAGATTTATATTCGAGACATATATCGAATTAGAAATATATATATATATGTGTGTTCTGAGAAAAAATTCCTTCCGTGCAATAATAAATAGGAAATAGATAGCAAACGAAAAGTTGAAAAAAAAAAAACAATTGACTTAGTACTTAGTTTATCAATTTCGCGAGCAAGTAAGCGAGATGACCGGACAACCACGTGGCATTGCACCATGTGAATCATCAGCACTTAGCATTGCATCGCACGTATCGCTTCCTACCTGTATAAAGTCCATAATTCACCTTCTTCATCAAAATTACGAGCGGTCTATTTAAGCGGAGTGCTCGCTTGTACTCACCGTACAGTTGCGTCGCGTTATCAGCTTCTGTCCTGCGCGTTGCCTTGTGTACAGCGGGGATCTCCGAGAAGCTGACACCACAAGTAGCAAGAGCACTGCATGAGCCTGTAGTATATATGGCCCATGGGGTTCCCAGGGTTCAAGTCCCGGCTCCCCCACTACGAACGATTCTCAGGCGAAAGTACTCTCCGATCCTATAATGTCCAACTTCGGAGACCAGCCTATATTGTACCGGTAGAACTGTAGAAGGACAGCGGTTTGCAACGCGTCTCCTTCAACAGTGCATCGAGTGTATTGAACCATCACGAATGATTTCCTTAGAAAGATAAAGTACGTCCAGGAAAATCGCGTGTCGCCTTTAAAATTATGTAGGCACGCGCAGATGATTCGATACTTGAAGAATAGGCATGCTATTCTTATATAATATTGTCAATAAGTCATAATTATAGTATGTGCGTCGTTAACACTTTTGATCTCCAATGTATCGCTACGCTAAAAATTGTGGCAAGAGTAGAGCCTAATTTTTTTTCATATACATTACGTATCACACGAGTAAAATTTTAAAAGTTGTAATCTGATTGATATCGCGATTATAACGGTATTATACAATACATATGTAGATACGATATTTACGTAATGTCAAATAATATGGAATTTATCAATCAATCACTATCGGTCAAATTTTGAGCATGTACAAGCAAAAAAATAAAATCCTTTTATTTTATCCTACATATGGATATTTGTCAATCATTTCTGACACACCGATCTGAGCTGTTATCCTAGCGACGAAGCGTTCGACCAGAGAATAAGGTGACACATATTAATCATCAGCCTTTCCAGCTGACATTCGCGCATTCTGTCACTTATAAATCCATAAATAATCCGATAATAAAATGCATCAATCTTGCCAGGAAAACAGAGTGGTTTGCCTTGGTATTTTATTTTTTAAATTCACTTTCCAGCTACGGATATTTAGTTGCTATGCGCTTATCTTTGATGCAAGATAAAATGCACACATAACGCAAGCTATAGTCTAATTAATGTTTAAAAATGTAAAAAATTATTACGTATTCTCTCTCTCCCGGCACAGCGTGTTGTGCCGGAAGAAAGAGAATGACGTAATAAATACAACGAATTTTTATTGCATTGTAACTTTATACAATACTATTTACGCTCGGATAAAATTTATTTATGTCTAAAACACTTTCTATCAAATATTAACGCGTATATATACGTGTGCGTATTCTCGAATAAAACTCCGAAATTGTAATTTCTCTTGTTTATGTATAATGAATATATTCCGTTACGTATTTGCGCATGCGAAAGGCGAATGGGAGACAAAACGCGATTGCGAAAGAATTTTTGCGTAAATCGCGCAATAAGAGAATTCAGAATTCCACGCGCGCGTATTCGGCAGGTGGGGCAGAAAAAAAAACGTCTCTCATTCGAATTCAGCGGCATCGTATTATAGTTCGGTAAATCGATACATTTGAGACTCAGCGTACATACGTGGAAGTAACAGGCTCACTGGTCCAGCGCATAGCTGGTGACACACTTTGCATTACTCGCAGCTTAACGAACGCATTACACTATACGATAAAAACGCATTTTTACATCTGATTACGACGTCGAAAGCGCGATCATAAGCAAAGAAACTTGAATCCATATCAGCGAAACCGTAACATGCGTCGTAAGTATTTTTAGACATAATAATCAGCACGTATATCTCCGCGCGATGCTTAAAACCGACGCTATATAAGCAACTTAAGTCTAAACCGCTACATATTACTATTTATATTACTCAGTTTGATTATATTCTCGACAGTATTACTGTACGCGATAATATAAAAAGTATATCGTATTATAAATGTGATATGTCAGATCGACTCGATGGGTATGTAACAGATTCTCCGCAGCAGCAGAATCGGGAAATTCGGGAGGAAGACGATCATCAGCAGCACCAAGGGCGACATCAGCAGTAGAATGTTGGCGTACACCACCAACCACCAGATCGACAACGTTCCCAGAACCGGCTCTAGCATTATGATCCTCCACCGGTCAAGAGCTCGAACGTATGAGAACACGAGTGGAAGCAAGGCACTCGCGAGTTTTCCGGTTTTGAGAAAATAAAACACTTCCCGACCATGGTCGTTAGGTTGTTCTGTGTGATGCGCGGCCTGAAAACACAGAGAATAATTTTTTTAATAGTCTTTTCGATGATAGACATTAGAAAAAAGAGACAAGAGAACACTCAAATAAACTTAACTATTAAAAAAGTGTAATGTAACATCGCGCCTCGAAACGACGTCATTTTTCGTTGTTAGTGTCTCGTATAAATTCCAAGGTAAACATATATAAATAAGTTATACGATGTTGCTAATGCATATGAGATGTGTATATATTTTCATAATATTAAAGCAACTATATATGTTAATTAAAACGCCTCTGTACTTGTAATGCAAATTTTGCGCAGCATTGTGACACAGAATTGATAACGTTATCTATTTAAAGCAGGAAATAGTGTGCTAGCCAATAATAATTATATCAATCCTGAGGATGCACTACTTATCGATCGCTGATTATGCAACAAAGTTGTATTACGTGACAGCAATGTACTAAAGCCACTCAAAAATGTTAATTCTGAAGTAACCTTGTGTTAAAATCTTTTTCAAACAGAATGAAGTATACATAATAATCTATTAGTACATTTTTCTGCTCTTTAATTTTTTTTCTCTCAAATAAAAGCAACGAATATCGAATAGAAAAGTCAACAACGTTAATACAGCTTGAAGAGCTATTGTATACTGTTTCCCAGATAGCACAATATATTCTTTAACTATTCTATTTAACATCAAATATTTTACTTATTATTTTGAGGATATTCTTAGAGAATTATTTTTGAATCCTCGTAGAATATTCTCGTGTTAAAAGAATATTTCATAAATCTTCTTGGAACATATTGTATTTAAAACGATCTCATTTTGAAGTTCTTTGCTTTCATAATTTTTTTGAATTCATAATTTTGAATTCATAAATCATTTTTTTCCCTTTATTAGAATATTCAAATATTCAAAAGAGTATATAATTATAAAATGTTTATGGAATAGGTTCGTGCTATCTGGATCCTAATAAATCCAATAAAATCACGTACATTGATTCGTGAGAGAGATATACTCTTTCCTCACGAGTTTGCGCGACCTACATATTCCTTTCTTTCCCTCTCTTATTCTGGCGAAACTACACGATTGTCCTTGTATCGAAGATAGTGTTGTAAATAAATTCATCTTATGACAGGAATGTTGTACAAATTTGCGTAACAACGCGAATCAAAGAAGGCAAAACTACGTTGAAAAAAAAAGAAAGAGAGAGAGAGAGAAAGTAAAATGCAGAGAATGGGAAAATATTAGATGTGAAAAATGATTCCAATCTCTGTGACGTATGCACACATGTAATATTGCAAAGATGGTCGCATGTGCTTGACTCGACGTATTGCATCGAGAAAAGTGAAATTTTTACGTTTGCGTAAGAGCTGTATAATGCTAGTATTCAACGCCGCGTCATCATATAACGCAATCTAAATGCGCAACGTAATGTCAATGATCAAGCGTAACGAGATAAGTAGCTTGCTCCTTGCACAGTTAATCGTAAATTTACGTAAGCCAGCAACTTCTTGGGAAAAAACTGGAGCGCATAAACTGATAATGTATATTTAATTCATGATGAGAGCAATTTAAGTAAAAACGACATTGTTCTCTCTATATTCTAATCATTTTCTATATTCTAATCATATTCATTGTATTATCTGTTATAGTTTATATATATAATTATCCATCGTAAAATTGCATTAAACAAAATTAAAAAAAAATTATAGAATATAATATATTCGCATTATATATAATCATAAATTTATAACCGTAAATTTATTTTCCTGCAAAGAACGTGTTTATATATACAATATTAGATTACATCACGGATGTGGAGTAATATTCTTATTGCCATCAAGCGGTTACGTCAAATCGCCTTTTACTTGCCTCGAGTTTGTCATAAGACTGTATGTGTTACCTGCTAGAAATTGCACGATAAGAACAATCGCAGTCGTGACAAAAGCCATCTACATTTATTCACGATAATATATAGGTGGCAATCGATGCACATAATAATAATAATAAATAAATATGAATTTCGTAAAGCGAAAATTTACAAATATATAAAATATAATTAAATCAAAAATTATACGTGAATCGAAAATATATTTAGAAAGAATCTGGAGAGATCACGCTTAGTAACATTATCAAAAATTCAACAAATTCTTTTCCCCACAAAATTATTGGCCGAAAAAAAAGAAATTGCAATTAACCGCGCGATTAACGTCAGGAAGATCAATCGGCGACGAGATGCAACACCAGACGTGCGCGATAAGTGTGCTTTTATATGCACCTCCATCCTACCTTCCGCTATCACAACGGCTTCAGAACACTCGCAGCAGACTGCATCGCGTCATCAGGCTTCGTCGAGATAGAGCGCTTTATCCTCTCGCGTCGCGACGCATCGTCGTTTACGCGTCAAGTATGACAACTGGACATGGACAAGCGCCGCGTGCCGCAGCCAATTCCTTGGCATACGCACGCACGCACGCATGCACGCACTTGGTTGTTTTTCTTTGTTTTTTTTTTGTTTTTTTTTCCTTTATTTTATTTCGCGTGGCAGTGCAAAATCACAGCTGACTTGGCCGATCCGCGCGCGACATGAGCAGACGCGCGCTCGCTTTACGTGGACTGAGAGCGTTAAAGTTCGCGGACAATCTCCGGGCGGACTTTCCCTTTCCTTCGGTTCTTTTAAGACCGGCAACAGTGGCGTGTAATACCGGGTAGGCCGCCGCGTTAAATCACCCGGTTACTTACACACACGCACACGTGTCAACCCGATGGCATTGACGGGTTTTCGCGAGCGCCCGCTTCTGCGGCTCTCTTGCTCAACGAAGGGGCGAACAAAGAGCCTGGCCAGCTGGCAGGGAATGGCATTTAGAGCGGTATGCGCTGACGTACGCTTGTGAACAAAGAAGCATATTTGATATCGGAGTGGAAAATTTTATGAAATTTTTTCATCTTTTTTTTCCGCGCAAATATGATCGATTATTTCTGATAATGCGCGAAGAGGAAAAAGAAATAAAAAGGTGTTATGAAAGAAATCGCAATTCCTGTGTAATTGCGGTCAAGGCCCATTCGAATTTGTATCTATGTCAAATTCCCAAATCGAAATGTCATTCTCGTGATGATTCTCCGCGCATACAATTTTTACGTTTTATATTTATAAAGTATTTGCAAGAGGAAAGGGAAGGGAAATTATTTTTGCATATATTTAAATGAAGATTGAATAATGCAATTTTTTTGGCACTATTCATTAGAAAATCGTTTGATATATAAAAAAGGATACATTCTCGCGCTCTCGTTTCTAAAAATTACCAATCTCTGAAGACTTCGAATTTCAAATATTACATTTTTTCCGCCAAGTTTGTCGAGAAAATTCTAGATACGAGGAATGTAAGAAAAAAAGAAAAAAAAATAGAAATTGCATACTCGCTTATGGCATAATTGTTTTGAAATATACAGCCCGCTTCGATTTGTACGTCTATGCGCGCGCGAGCATTACATGCAGAGATAAATCCGAGACAAATGATATACACGCTCGCAATTATCGCCTGTACGGAATGCCAACAGGTATACAAAGACTGCTCGATGATTGGCGCGAAAAAAAACTCCGAGAAAAGATATATGCCAGAAGAATCCAATTATACATATGTTTTAGCCGACAATACCCGATATCGCGCCGATTATAAACAGAAGTCGTAAACGGACTTACAGACACGTGCACGCACGTTCATTTGCGTATCTCGCGATACGCAATGAACACATGGAGCGATTTAACTGACCGCTTCTCCGACAAGAGAGAGAGAGCGAGAGAGAGAGAGAGAGAGAGAGAGAGAGAGAGAGAGAGAGAAAGAGGAGAGAAGCGGAGAAGGAGAGGGAGAAGGAAAGAGAAAAGGAGAGAGAAGGGAGAAGGAGTGGGGGAGAGAAAGAGGGAATAAAAAAGGAGGGAAGAAAGAGGGGAGTGAGAAAGAAGTTCATCGCTCTTGTAAGATGACCTTCGGATGTGATTTTACTTTTATTTGCTGAAGAAGAATAGTAATTGGACGCGTGTAGCGCTTCGGCAATATGTCAGATTTGTGCGCATATGACTACAGATGGCACACGAGAGTAAATTCTTAGCAAAAATCATCTACGAGTCGTATCCGAAAACTTTGTCTCAGGAACGCGTCACTCGATGTCTCCTTTAAGTACATATTTATTCCACTTTACACAGGCTCGGTTATGTCGTGTATTTTTATTTAGTCAGTTTTTTTTCAAAATAAATATTTTGTTTTTTATTTTTTATCGTAATTTATTTATTCTCTTTTTACAGAGAGAGAGACGGAGAAAGAAAGAGTATTTCTATTAATTTTGACGCATTCATAAGAATTGATTAATTATTATTTCATGAAAATATCTTGGATAAAGCTCTTTTTATACGAGGAGACAAAAAAATGACAAAACATATAAGTATATGAAATAAATTTCGTAGAAGTATTTTTTTTTTCCTCGAATAAAAAGAGCTTTAAAAATCCAAGATATTTTCATAAAATAATAATCAATCAGTTTTTATGTATGAGTTAATAAATTGATTGGAAATTAATTTCGGAAAGCATTATTTATTCGATTGTGTCTCTTACATCAGTCTTGATGATGCTTGGCTAGGATGCTCTCTTGTCTATTCATTGATCCGTTCATTCATTAATCATGATAAGCTTTTACTTTGCATTACGAGCGTGATGCAAAGTAGACAGCAGCTTTTGTAAATTCGTATTATTGATACAATTCAGAGTGTCTCTTCGACCGTGCACTGCCCTCTATGCGAAAATATACAAATTACGAAAAGTAAAAGGAATATCGGTACAATCGCGGTGCAACATTATTGACAAGCACCAATCGTTGCAATGAATAAATTTATCATTCAAACATATCTAGAGTCATAATAAAGCTGACATTATGTTCGAACATATTAATACAACTCTGATTAAATTTTTAATTAAATATTTTTTACATTAATCTCTCGCTTATTCTCTTACGTTCCTTTATCAGCTGATTATAAAAAGAAACGATTTTACCGACATGCGTGAATGTGTGATAAAATATTTAATATATATATATATATATAATGGGATATTCTACGTATGTGTGCAGCTCGATTTTATATAAATGCAAATTGATTATTAAAAATAATCAATACCTAACCTAAAAATTGCTTCTCCATTTATTAAGATATTATTTTATCATCTATCATCTGTGATGTATATATTGCACTTATAGATATCTCTGAAATTTTTTGACACTTGAACTTCTCGCATAACGAAAAGAGAAGAAACGCAATATATCAATTATTAATATGGACTATCATATAGTTACAATTAACAACCTAGGTTTAATCTTTTTTACATCTACGTTACATTACGTAGATCAATAATCTTAGAAAAAAGCAGACCTCATACAACGAATGATTATTCAGGAAGATTTCAACATCCGAGTTTAGGCTAACCTAAACTACCTATGCAAGGAAGCCTTAAATACTGTTTGGATAATTTTTACATTGATGTTTTTAGAATATACAAGAATCTCTGACACTATATAACAACAGACAAAAACTAACACGAATATATAAGAATGATGTAAACATTTGTACACTATTCCAGGAATCTTCTGTGATCTTAATCTGGCCCATGAAAAAAATGCAAGTCAAAAATCTTATTTTATTCAATATTTTTGGCTTTGAAAAGTGAGCTTGGAGAATCGATTTGTCGTTCCAATCTTTTCTCGAAAAAGATTGCGAATCGCATGACATTTTGTTTGTTTATTACTTTCCCTATCTTTTTTTTTTTATTCTTGTCGGCATATAAGACTGCCCGCTATATCCGCCACTTATTGCATTTAACGGTACATATTGCATGAGCAGTTCACTTTTTAAGCTTTCTTGACGCCTTGATATCATGAATGATGAGAAATCTCTGTTTCTCAAAAGAGAAAATTATCTGCGTATTTACTACTCGATTCCTCAGTGCATTGTTTAACTTACACATGCCTAGCCGAACACACGACTGGGAGAAATTTAAGAAAATATTTTTCTAATTGTCGAAAGGCTTTAAGATAATCATAGAAAAATATTGCTGTCCATATTTGTGTGAATATTTGCAAGTATTTTTCCGATAAACGATTTATATCGAACAATTAAATCGTATTCCTGCGTGAAAGAGAGAGAGGTTATTTTATTTAATAAATATAATATTTATATAAGCGTTCGGAAATATGATACAAACAAAAAGTAAAATACAAAGAGCAAAGAAAAATAAATATGTAACGTACAAGATCATAAAATGCAAGTGTCATTTAAGGCCTTTTTTCTGTTTGAGTAAAATAAGTTAATAGTTAATTAGATACGCGAATACTTACGTGTATCTATTGCCGATATCAAGTAATGGACCAGTTCGAATATGTCCATTACTTGCAATTGAATATCTTGTGCCCCACGTTTTCGTATTTCGGAGGCTGGTAAAGCATTCAAATAGTAACATCTGAAATATTAAGAAATATAATAATAAATTTCATAATTTTGACTAAATGTCTCACTCGTACATTATTCAAAAAAAGTTCGATCAAAACTTAAAAATGTGATTTTTTGAAGTTAGCTACTTGGTTATGGTTGAGAAACTCTAATTGAAAAATTTTGTTTTATAAATATTTATACAAGCTGAAACTTTTCATTAATCGTCGAAAAACTGCTACTTCAGAACATAAAAATTATTAATTTTAAAACGACTTTTCTTTCTTAAAGCTGCGCGAATCAGTTGATATAGTAATATAATTTTAATATTACTTAATTGGCAAAATATCTTGATATTTTTCTATTAAAAAAAAATATTAAATATTTTTTTCAAAATAGAAGGAAGGGAAAAGTAAGGTTATAATAGATATATAGTGAAGTTTGTTTCAACGTATGATGGTTTGGGGCCCTGAAAAGGGCCAGTTTGTATATCAGAAGCAGAAGCAGCGTCAGAAAATTATTTCTTTGCCGCTTTAGCGCTCTTGGTAGCCGCCGCCTTGGTGGTTTTCGGCTTGGGCGTCTTTGTCTTGGCAGCCGGGGCTTTGGTAGCCTTCTTCGTCTTGGAAAGATTCTTCGTCTGAGCGGCGGCCTTTTGCTTAGCCGCGGCCTCTACCTTCTTCGCCGCCGCTGTTTTGGCGGTCTTCTTCGGCGCTGCCGGCTTCTTTTCGGCTGTTTTCTTAGCCTCCGTCACTTTTTTCGCAGCGGGCGCCTTCTTCGCGACCTTCTTCTCGGCGGTCTTCTTGGCGGCCGTCGTACGTTCCTTCACAACGCGCTTCACCACCTTGCTCTTCGGACTGGGCTTGGCAGTAGCAAGCTTAAACGAGCCCGATGCGCCCTTCCCCTTGGTCTGCACCACGGCGCCGGATGTGACCGCCGCCTTCAGGTATCTCTTGATGAAGGGGGCGAACTTCTCGCCGTCGACCTTGTAATTCGTAACGATGTACTTCTTGATGGCCAGCACGGACGAGCCCTTGCGATCTTTCAGCTCCTTGATGGCGGACGTGACCATCTCCGCGGTCGGCGGATGCGTCGACTTCGGCCGCTGAGTCTTCGCTTTGGATTTGGCTGCCTTCTTCGCTGCCGGGGCAGAAGCTGCGTTCTCCACAGCTGCGGTATTACCGGACGCGTTCTTATCCTCCATGGCGATAATATGCGATAGAGAAAGAGAGAGGATTGTACTTCGTAGACGAAGAGTACAAATATAAACTTTCGTTCTAAACGCTCACAGATGACGCTATTCACGAACTGCCGTTCGACGCGCTACTTGTACTGTGAGCGCGGACCATGGAGAGAGGCCCTCCCAATGTTGCGAGTAACATGCCGCTGGGAATGAAAGAGCCCTCGGTAATTGTTCGTTGTTTAAACAATATTTTGCACAATGAAGGTCGTTCGGTCGTCGCGCCGAAACGTAGAAGCGAGTAGCTAGTTTCGTTTGACGGGCGTTTCCGCGCACTTCCGCGCGATATAAATCGATTTTTATCCGCTTCCGTGCGACGCGAGCAGCTGATCCATTCGGGAGAGTCGATTCAACTAGCCAAATAAGTTAATAAACAATACAATTATCGATGAACGGCGCGTTTAGGCGGTTAACGAAACGTCGTGATAGCTGTGCTAACTGCTCGAAGGTCTTTACTTCGTACGTGATACCAGATTCACCCTGAATATTCCAACTTTCGTGGGTGGCAGAATACAAGCGTCAGCGCAACACAATGTGAATACCGATTACAAAGTACATTTGCAGACAATTTTATGGAATAGTGTAAAATGTCATTATCGATCGCGAGGAGTGCGGATATCGTTACGTCGTAATATTATACGCATAATCGTGAAATTTACACGAAAAAAACTGTTTATGCGCGAGACGATCCCCTTGTAAAGCGTCCATTGCATCCGTGCATTTAAACGTTGCTGTTGTAATAAATCATCTAAGGGACAGGATAACGGAATAAATATATAACGAGTGGTACTAATGAAAAATAACATTCGATAAAGCACGAACGACCATGATATATATATTGCTGTCTTCTTAAAATTCCTGAATCTCCATTGAAATTAATGCCAGGATTCACTTCTCTGATCCTCGAATTCATCTCGAGAGAACGTGACATTCGAATTGCGCGATTGAAAAATTGTCGATTTCATAAATGATGGATTCTTTTGCATCCTAAAACTGCCAATCGACAATGTAATTCGATTCTCGTTCATAAAATCCGTCGACAAAATTGAAAGCGAAAAATATTATCTCTCATATATAAATTTGTATGTCGAGGAGCGAACGTTTTATGGGCTTATCTGTAACCTGTCAGACTAATGTTTCTTTTTGCAACGGTATACTTGATTTAACTTAATTATCAAAATAGTGTTTTCATGGATATGTTTCTGCATTTCAAAGTATGATTTCATTGTTTTCGTACAATGAATATTTAATTAATCCCTAGATACATGCAAATTATGCATATCACTCTAAAGCCATATGTGCTTCAAAGTTAACGGAAGAGTCGTAGTCTCGCGTGAAAGGCGCTTAACTTGAGATACGCGACGTTTTATATTTATTTATGAATAATTTAAACTTTATCGTAAAAACTAGGAAAACCTGTTTACAAAGAAAATTACAAAGAAACGCCACCTAATTCCGCCTTATCTTACTACGCTATCTTTACCATAATCTTAATGTTCTTTGTTGATCTAAAATAACATCGTCTCTTTATCTACAAATAAATAATGTAATTTTGGGAGTAACGAGGTTTCTGTGCCACTTTCCAATTTTAACTGTGCTGTCAATGTTTCAATTAATATAAAATCGTAATATATATATATATATATATATATATATTGTTTATTATATAATTAATTTTTATTATAAATTTTATTATATAATTATATTGTTTATTATGTAATATTATTATAGTAATTAATTTGTCTATATTATTAATTGCCTAATAATTATAATAACCAAATTTCGTAAAAGTTAGATATAATGTCACGTTTCCAAAGCTTTATGAGTTAATATTTCGTGTATACATATTTTCCGTTTATTTATTCCATATATTTAAAAAAGACTGTATGATGTATTGATGCAGGAAAAAATATAGATATAACATGCATATATAGATACTTGATAGAGAAAAAAATCAGTTTCGAAAATAAAATAATATTAGAAGCCGTAATTCATTGATTTCCTTTTTGTAGGTTAGCTTGTTGTCTAAAATAGTTTTATAATCTCTTGATGAATAATACATATATGGTAATCATTAATATTAGTTTCTTGAAACATATTATGCAATTGCAAAGAGTGACGATTTTTAATATGAATTATTTGTAATCTCTTGAAAAATATATATCTAAAAGTATATTCCTACAGTACCTATACTCTAAGTACGCAATAACATGCTGATCGATATTTTCTTTCGACCCTAAAGACGTTGTAGTGGATTATTATTATTGCTTTCTTATTATCATTTGATTAATTCATGGAAAATAAAAAAATAAAAAGTTAGCAATGTCTTTTAACAGAGGTGCAGTGTGTATTACATTTTGCAATTCCAAGTTCCATATTTAAATTAGAGCAATTTTTTAATGGAGCAATAAGTAAAACTTGAGTATATATTAGAAAATGATTTATATGTATTGGATATTATAATATATATTAGAAAACATTACCATGACTCAATAATTTATTCTGATATTTGTGTGGAATAAAATATTTTCTTGCATAACCTCTACAATAGATAGTCAATTATAGAAAATATTTTACATCTACATAATTATTAGAAAACTTGATTTTAGCTGCATAATGACATTCCTCATATTTCCTCACGTTTGACATTAAATGTGACATTTGCTCCTGATATTTAATTCCTGTATCTCTAATATTGAAACTATTTAATATTTTTAAATGATTACGCAGTTATATTTAATTTCGGGAAGCTAATTTACGTAGCATTATAGCATAAACGAATATTTGCAATAAATTGTGAATCAAGCTTTAGTATTCACATATTTAAAATGAGAAGATATTATTTGAGAGCTTGTTGACTGTAATTTTAGCCATGTTGAATATTTGATCCCATTTATCTTCGAAACTTCTTCGAACTTGAATCATATATTATATGTATACGAATAACTCAATGTTCAAACGAAATCTCGATTTGAATGAAATCAATTATCTCTCGCATCGACTTTTGTTAGAATTTTAATAGGTTTATGAAGATTACAAACAAATATTTATTTTTCACTATAAAGGAAATATGCTTTTTTTATACATATATATATATATACTTCGTACATACTTTGAAGCAAATTTTCTTATCTATATTTATAATTTGCAATAATTTTTACATTACAGGATAACAGAAAAACTAACATTTTTTTCTATACCTCATACGCAATACGCTACGCAAAGCATGTTCTTTGTCGAGGCACCTAGTGCAGAATAGCATCTCCACTACTGACCACTGACTGAGCTCGCAGAGCGCCGCGTTTTCTCTCCCCACCACCGGAGCTGCAACCAATCACCGTCGAGTTGTCTGTACGCTGGGTCTATAAAAGCAGGCGGAAGGCACGCTACCGGCACTTTCCCGCTGACCAGCGTGTTGATACCCGATACTTCTCGGCTCGCATAATGGCTCGTACGAAACAAACTGCTCGTAAATCTACCGGAGGTAAAGCTCCGCGAAAACAGTTGGCGACCAAGGCGGCGCGCAAGAGTGCACCCGCCACAGGTGGCGTGAAGAAGCCTCATCGTTACAGGCCCGGTACCGTGGCTCTTCGTGAAATTCGTCGCTACCAGAAGAGCACTGAGCTGCTGATTCGTAAATTGCCGTTCCAGCGCCTCGTTCGTGAGATTGCGCAGGACTTTAAGACCGATCTTCGTTTCCAAAGCTCTGCTGTTATGGCGTTGCAGGAGGCTAGCGAGGCATACCTCGTCGGTCTCTTCGAAGACACTAACCTGTGCGCCATTCACGCCAAACGAGTCACCATCATGCCTAAAGATATCCAATTGGCACGTCGTATTCGTGGAGAGCGTGCTTAAAAATTTTAACACACCGGCCCTTTTCAGGGCCACCAATCGATTATTCGAAGGCTCATATCTCAGTTTCGCTTGAATATTTTCTCCATTTCATGAATATTTCTGCAGTATTTTATTACTAGTTTAAATTTTTAAATGACATTAGAACCCCTTGCATTTTTTTATGAAATATTAAATCGCTACAAAATTTAACAAAGTTAAAAACTACACAAGAGTTTTGTTACTTTCATTATTTAAAAATGTATGCAATATATTTTCAATCTATTTTTCCATTCGCTTTTTAAAAAAAAATATTCAATTAAAGAGAAAAAATATTTTTACGTTAATATAAAACTTCATTTCTTAATTTATTCTAAAAAGCTCATTGTAATTTTACTTAAAGCAGATTTTAAAAAATAAATGATATTTTTATGTGAATAATCTGTTCTTTACTGCCCTCAATGTTTTAGAGAAACACATTTATTATTAACATAATATTTTTACAAATGATATTTATTACCGTATTAAGTAAAAATACCGGTTTAATATATTATATATAAATATATATATTTATTTATTTATCTATTACATATTAAAAATTCTTATTTAATTCTAATAATTTTGCATCTTAATATGTAAGATAATCGTACACGTCATTATTGATTGCAGACTGCTTTATCTGTAGAGTGTCATTCGAGGTTTCTAACCTTCTCATAACCTACAAAGAATTTGTAGAAATTTTTAATCATTTAATTACTCCATTTGAAATACTTCATACACGTGTTTCAATGTTTATTAACTTTACATGAATATGTTTAGGACAGCCTCAAATATATTACAATATTGTGTATATGCTGTATATATATATATGCAGTTATCGATATATTAGTTGTAAATTCAATATTATTTTTTGTAAAGTTAGTATTCTTTTAAAAACAATAGCAATAGTAAAATAAAGATAATTGTTTTATAAAGAGAAATATAGAAATAAATTTTGTGAATTCTCTAAATGCAAAGAGACATTTGTCTTTATTAAGTGCACAAAAAGTTTAACTTCCAAAAGTGGAAATTATTTCTTCGTTTTGTGTATATTGAAACTGTCCACACATTTTATACTTTGTTCAATTGACAAATATCTTTCTCTTTAGATAAATTGCAAATCTGATTTCTTGATATGCAAATATATAGTGAATTGAAACATTAACATCGCAAACAAATACAATTTATCGAGTATTTTTTATTTTTATATGTATAGTAAACATTTATTCTTTTTAATAATTGTTTTATCAATTCTTATAAAAAAAATCCCTGATCTATCAGATATTCTTTTTGTTCAAAATTCCAGGTAAAAAGAATATTTTTTTTTCTAATGCTTTTTTCTCATACAAAGGAAAAATACAGCCACTTAAATTTTAAGTGCTAGATTTACAAATGTACTGCAAAAAAATTGACTAGTTTGTTAAAATAAAAATATTTAACTTGTATAAAATTATCACTAAAAAATAAAATTAAGAATATGTATATTGCATATTTAATAGTTTATTATTGAATATATATAAATTGAGATAGATATATTTATAATATATTTTAAACATAATTCACATTGTACATTGATTACAGTGCAAGAGCAAAATTATTAGAGAATTTTAAAAGAAATTTTTCATAGTTCTAGATTGTTTTATTCAGGGAATGAATACTTTATATAATTCCAATGATACATCATATGTTTTATATTATATGAGAAAGGAAATATGTAGCGAATAGAAATTGTACCAAACGTCGTTTGAGTCATTTGTGGCCCTGAAAAGGGCCGATTGATAATATTGTAGCGATCCACAGTTCTTAACCTCCAAAACCGTACAGAGTTCTGCCTTGTCGTTTCAGGGCGTATACGACATCCATGGCAGTTACGGTCTTCCTCTTGGCGTGCTCAGTGTAGGTGACAGCATCGCGGATCACGTTCTCAAGGAACACCTTCAAGACACCGCGAGTTTCTTCGTAGATCAAGCCGGAAATACGCTTCACACCGCCACGTCGCGCCAAACGACGAATGGCCGGCTTGGTGATACCCTGGATGTTATCACGAAGAACCTTCCTGTGCCGCTTCGCACCTCCTTTTCCCAATCCCTTTCCTCCTTTACCACGACCAGTCATCTTGAGATTCTATGTACGATCAAAGTATACACAGACGAAAGAACAGATCGAATGACGATGTGGTCCTTCCGCAGCGCCCTTTTATAGTGGACGGATCTAGCTTCTCCCCTCCACGTCGACATTGACCAATCAGAGCGCTCCTTTTGTTCCTTAGCTAACGTACAGTACATGTTGCACACTAGACAACTAGACGATAAAGAATTATTTTTTATATGCAATATTTGAGTCAATCAATATGAAACAAATTGTCAATGATATATATAAAAATATAATTTACATACTTATTAATGAAGAAATTGCTAAAGATATTTGTTTAGAGGAAAAGAAAGAAAGAGTAAAAAGATGAGTATTCACTAACAATAAGTATAAAAAATATACATATCTGTATTTGTTTTCGATAAGCATTGCAAAGTATGAAGAAAAAAATAGAGTATGAAAAATTACACTTGTCTAGTTGTAAGCTAGCGTGATATAGAGTGTATTATGTATGCCGGATTATCATTATGTTTATTCATAAGTTTGATTTTCTCTAAACTGTTCTTGCGTGATAAATTGTAATAAACAGGAAATTGGCATAAATTTAATTACATTACATTAACTAACATTGCATTAATTGCATATAAAATAGCGATACTAGTACTCTCATAGAATCTTCAAAAAATTTAACAGTCACTGTTTGACATTTATTATATATATATAATGAGATATAATTTTATCTTACTATAATGCATTAATATAAAATTGCAATTAAAATAATATTCTCTATAAAGCTACTCGATGGGAAAAGAATTTTATAGCGATACAACGTGCATTTCATTTGACAGCACGAGTGTCGACCAATGGCACTGCAGCTAAGCAGGTGTCAGCGCTGCTCGCAGCTGATTGGTGCGCTCCCACTGCCGCTTGTCGCTATATAAGCGCGCGTGTAGGGGATCGTGAAAATCATTCCGTCTCTGAGCTCGCTTCGAAACAGACGTCCGAAAGATCGACTATGCCACCGAAAGCTAGCGGTAAAGCCGTGAAGAAGGCCGGCAAGGCGCAGAAGAACATCAGCAAAACCGATAAAAAGAAGAAGAGGAAGAGGAAGGAGAGCTATGCTATCTACATCTATAAGGTGTTGAAGCAGGTTCATCCTGACACTGGAATCTCCAGCAAGGCTATGAGCATCATGAATAGCTTTGTTAACGATGTGTTCGAGCGCATCGCGGCCGAGGCGTCGCGATTGGCTCATTACAACAAACGCTCCACGATTACATCTCGTGAGATTCAAACTGCTGTAAGGCTCCTTCTGCCCGGCGAGTTGGCTAAGCACGCTGTTAGCGAAGGAACAAAGGCGGTCACCAAGTACACCAGTTCAAAGTGAACATATTACGCAAACGGCCCTTCTCAGGGCCAACAATAATATAACATTGGAAGTTCTCGTATCGTGAAAATTGCCCTTTGATTTGCTAGGAAAATATTTGTAAAAGAATAATTTCATTTTTTGATAATATATTAATATAACATCGATTAAAATTGCTTTCTAATATTTTATTTTTTTCTGCCCTTTCGATGTTTTTGAGAATCTTATATTTACTAATTTTTTTTTTAATGATAAAATTAACTCTGAAAATATTAGTATGTAAGTTGTAAGCGTATAAAAGAATATAGTATCATTAGTATTTTTTTAATAACGAAAAAAATTCAAGTATAAATAAGAATATATGATGAATAAATAGAAAGTTTTAATATATTTATATAAGTAAATTTTATATAAATTTTAACACATTAGACATAATTAAAAAATTTTAATATCAGTTTTTCATATCCTAAATATTTAATATGTAAAACAAAAATAAATTTGAATGTTAATAATTTAAAACAACGTTGTTATATTTATAGTAAAAGTAGAAAATTTTTTAGTCCATTTATAATTTTTCAATACGATGATAAAATAATTTTAATATTACATTCCCTGTCAATGTTTTCTATTTTATTTGTTAAATATATTCGTTTATAAGACGATCTCAAGTGATTTCCGGTTCATAATTAAATGTACTTTCGAAATCGATCGATACTTCGGTATAAGCAGGATTAACGGTAATGTGTGCCATGTGTATATTTTTCAAAAAACTTATGTAAACATTTTTATATTAAAAGTATGTAATATAAATATTGCAAATATAATTACAGCTTTAAGTGATAAAATTTCGATCATATATAAAAAGTTATCGGAGTGTATAATAAAATACATGCTTCATAGAGGTTATGTTTTTATTTGTGCAAGGACAGAGTGCTTTTTATTTGTGTAAGAATATTTCTCTCGTTACGATATATTCAGTCAACTTCTTTGTTTCTCGTGATGTTCCATCGCTTATAAAAAAAAGTCAAAATTTTAATTTTACTGTTTAATAATAATCCATATTAATAAAACGGATTCTGAATATAACGGAAAGATCATAGGCTATTCTTAACCTTAAAAAATGTCCGACGACGAGGATCTGGTTTATGTAAAGAAACAGAAGACCGTTCATTATGGCTCCCTGGAAGAGGCGGAACGTGTACGGATTACAGCTTTGCAAGCTGCTCTCGAAATCACAGACGAGGAGAAAGATATTACAAATGCGAATGATATCATCAGTGCTTCCAACTTGGCTGGCAATGTGCACATTTCAAACGAGTATATGGAACTCGAGGATGAAATGTCCAAAGATCGTCAGGCATTACTGGAAGAATTTGAACGTAGGAAAAAGGCCAGACAGATTAATGTTTCTACAGATGATTCCGAGGTGAAGAAACACTTGAGACAATTGGGTGAACCAATTTGTCTCTTTGGCGAAGGCCCTGCGGACAGAAGAACAAGATTAAGAGAATTGTTAGCCAGTGTAGGAGAGGACGCTATAAAAAAGAAGCACGAAGAAGAGGAGAAGCCACTTCATACAGTTGAAAAGGATACGGAGACAACTTGGTATCATGAGGGCCCAGAATCTTTGCGAATTGCACGATCGTGGATAGCATGTGAGTTGTTTTAATTTTCTCTAAAAAAATTAAAATATATAAACTGTGCTATATTATTACTTAAATTTTATAAACATTATACAACTTATATATTTATATATTTACAGCATATTCATTGCCCAGAGCAAAGGCGCGATTGAACGAGGCGAGGAAAGATCTAGAATTACCAACTGCGACTCGTACAGCGAAGAGACAAGAACTTTTGAAGAAGTTGCAAGCATTGAGCGGTTATCGCTCTCAATTCGCGGACACGAGGCCGATTTCCTTTTGCCAGTTTAGCCCTAATTCAAAGATTCTTGCTACTGCATCATGGTCTGGCTTGTGCAAATTATGGTCTGTACCTGACTGTACTCTGTTGCGCACTTTAAAAGGACATACTTGTAATGTTGGCTGTATTGTTTTTCATCCAAAAGCTACGATAACCGAAGATGTGATAGGTGATAATGCAGGACAGACTTGCATGCTGGCATCTTGCGCAGCAGATGGTATGTATATTGTAATAAATTACATAAAAGATTATCAGATAAGAGAGACGTTTTATTGATATAAATATTACAATTAGGTACTGTGAAACTGTGGAGCGGAGGAAATGGCAAAGAACCACTGGCGGAAGTAGAAGGACACGAGCCTCATAGAGTTTCCAGGATAGCGTTTCATCCGTCCGGACGATTTCTTGGCACGTGTTGCTACGACGCATCTTGGCGATTGTGGGATTTAGAGCAGCAAGCAGAGGTACTTCATCAAGAAGGTCACTCTAGAGCTGTACATTGTATTAGGTATATTTTCTCTTATATATGATTGACTTAATTGATTTTTCGTGTATATCAAATCGATCTTTATTATATATTTTTATTCAGTTTTCAGTGCGACGGAAGCGTTTGCGCTACGGGCAGTCACGATTCTTTTGGTAGAGTATGGGATTTGCGTACCGGTAGATGCATAATGTTTATGGAGGGTCATCTAACATCCATCTATGGTGTCGATTTCTCGCCGAATGGTTTTCATATAGCGACGGCGAGTGAGGATAACACTTGCAAGATATGGGACTTGCGAAAGAGGACCTGCATATATACTATACCGGCGCATACCAACTTATTGTCCGATGTGAAATATCAGAGAATAGAAGGACAATATTTAGTTACCGCATCTTACGACAACACAGCCAAAATCTGGTCCAATAAAACGTGGCAACCGCTCAAGGTGTTACCAGGTCATGATGGAAAAGTCATGTCCGTCGATGTGTCTCCCGATCATAAGTATATCGCGACCACTTCGTACGATAGAACTTTTAGATTATGGGCTCCAGAATAAATCGACTGAGAGAATATTCCTCCTAAGATTGTGTCAAGTAGTTTATAAAAATCTATTTTGGCGTTTCTTATTAATATAATGTAACGATAATATAATATACTTATGTAAAACAAATAAAATCATTTTATTTATTGAGCATTTAATTATAGCAATTTTGTGGAATTCACTTTGCACTCATTCATTGTGTAATCATACAATTTTGTATACAATAGTTTTAATAAAAATTAATTTTTTTAGAAAAGTAATAATATATTGCTTATATTGGAAAAACTTTATTTTCACTTGTAAATATGCAACATACTTGAAATTACAATTGAAAATATTCTTGACGCTTGTACTGCGCATTTCAAAAATATATCTGCCGTGAAATAGGTCTTATAATCGCGTATAAACTTTTGACGTTATTTATAACTGGGGCAGCTGCCCGTTCAATAGGAGCACTGTCGATGTTTATACCGTCCTCGACAAAGAGTCACGAACATGTTAACTACAGAATCCGAACTCTCGTGCCGAGGTTTGTGGAGTACATTTCAAGACGAGAACCAAAAGAGGAAGACTTCGCGCGCTATTCTTGTTATTAACAAACTTTCAATGAAATTCTGAAACAGCATCCTTTAAAACTTTCATTGTAGATTTTACGCTGTTATACCGACAAAATTTCTCTTTGAGAAATGTAATTCACTTTTTCTTCATTTTCAAATTGCGTTCAAGTTTTGATATTTCACAGAATATATTTATCTATAAAAATAAAACATAACATATTTTTTAAAGAAATTAAAATAATTATAATAATTTATTAAATGTCAATTTATTAATATCAGGAAGGAAAGGAGTTTAAGATTTATAATCTTAAAAGAGACTAGTAATTACATTTATATTTTAAATGATATTATAACTACATATTCTTATTGTATTATATTTTTCTTGTCAATAAGCGATACCGACACAATTAAAATTTTAATTTTGATTACTGACACATTATGTATCAGCAGTAATCGGAAAAAAGCTATAGTTTTTATTTTTGATTTAAATATAGCCATAGTCCATTATGTGGTATTCTGGTTTATATGTATTATATTTTTCAACATTTGATATATGTATATTGTACTTTTCCCAGAAGAATCCTGTGGTATAATCAGATTATAAATTATGACAGAAGCGAAAAATTAAATGCAATTTTTTTTCTTGCACTATAAACATTTTTTACATATAAATACAGTTCAAAAAATAAATTAGTTTTTTTATATTATCATTGTAGCATTCGATAATATTGGTAAGATATGCCCAAGATTTTTTGTTATTCTATATATTACCAATACACACTTGATAATTTAATTTCTGTGTGCCTTCAGAAAAATAATAGACAGTTTTTATTTTATAGATATTTGTTAATCTTTAACAATATATCTATCTAAACGGCATACTAGAAAAAAGAAACTAATTTATTTTGACATTTATTGCAATAGAAAATTCGTATGATGTTTCACTTCATAATTTGATATGGCCAGTGACGGCCAAAAAAATCTTAAAAAAATTATTTTTCGTATTATCTAACAATCTCGAGATAACAAAGCGATCGAGTCACGCCGATTCGGTAAGAGGTAAAGGTTGATGAAGGTAGGTTCCACTGCCTCCTTCAGCAAAATCCGCCACCACGTGTCCATCTCCTTTCAAAATCCATTTCGTCGTCAATAATCCGTCCACCCCAACCGGACCGCGTGCATGGATACGTGTCGTCGAAATACCGACCTTTAAAGAAATATGAAAAGGTGAAAAATTATGTCATTTATAATTTGCAACTCATATACATGAGCGCAAGATATATTTTGTAAGAACATATATTAGAGAAATAGTACGGTTCACAATATAAAAAGAGCACGATTTCGTGATAAACTTCGCGATAAATGCGAATTAAAACTGTACTTATTATTAATAAAATAATTTTTTATTTTTTAATTAAAATTCTCTTAATTAGAAAATATCTCACCTCTGCTCCAAGACCGAATCTGTAGCCGTCCGCAAACCTAGTGCTGGCATTGTGGAAAACACACGCACTGTCCACCTCCCTCTGGAAGTGCGTGGCTGTGTTAGGGTTCTCGGTCACAATGACATCGGTATGATTGCTGCCGTATTTATGAATGTGGTTGATAGCGTCATCGATGTCGGAGACCACCTCTATGGTGCATTCGAGTGAGCCATACTCGGTTCGCATGCTTTTGGCGGCAGGTGGACCGAAAGTCAATAGCTCTCTTATCTTTGGGCCAGAATTGATTTTCACCTGAAAGGTGTACTTGTACGTAACGTGACGTAAAGTTTTGATCGTCATGACAAGAGTATTGATTGAAAGAGCAAATAATTTGTGAAAAAATATTAGATTAGAATTAATATAAATTAATAAAATGCATTAATATATGTGTCATGAAAATTCATAAGACGCGTAATTTTTTTTTTTTTTTTTTTTTTTTGAGAGAGTAAAAGGAAAAGAATCTCTTTTCTGCTTCGTGTCGAAGAAGCCAATATATAAATACTTCTCGGCATAACTTGAGTAGAAACTTTTGACTTTTTACGATATCCCAGCGAAAGTCTTGCGACAAAAGTTTTACCTGCAAACGCGAAGTTGCAGCAGCGCGGCACGAAACAGGGAGAAAGTAAAAAACATTGCCCTTAGTTTTTAATCTCCTTTAAATTGCAGAGTTACTACCGGCAGATCCTTTTGATTTAATCAGAAAGATTCTTTTTAAAAAAACTAAGAGCTAAAAGCTAGAAATTAATCGTTCCGAAGTAAATAATATTTATAAGATTTATATTTTTTTTTTCTTTTTTAGATATCATTGCAGGATATAAAACTAACTCACTTCTTCTTTGTGTAGCATGTTGCATACATCATTAAAGAAGTTGCCGCTCATGAGACTCTCGTGTATCAGCAAGGTCTCCATCGCATTGCACGCGGCCGGATAATCGCACTTGGAGTCCCTGATGATCTTCAAAGCCTTCGCCAGATCCGCGTCCTTGTCAACATAAACATGACAGACACCCTCGGCGTGTCCCAGCACGGGTATGTGCTTGGATTGCTCCTGGATCGTGCGGACGAGATCCGAGCTACCGCGAGGTATGATGAGATCAATGTGCTTCTCCATCGAGAGAAGATCACCCACGTCCTCCCTCGTAGACACGAGCGAAATAGCGTTGGAGGCGTCGAACTTTTCGAGCGCTTCCTTCACCAGCTTCATCAGGTACCTGTTGCTATGAGCGGCCTCCTTGCCACCTTTCAGAAGGAGTCCGTTGGCGCTGGACATGGCCAAAGCGGCCACCTGGGGCAGACTGTCCGGCCTGGACTCGAAGATCACCAGCAGCACGCCGATGGGCACCGTTATCTGCTGCAATTCCAGGCCCTCGGCCAGTTTCGTTCTACGTAGCACCCGACCCACGTTGTTGAGCGAATCTTCCGCGATCTGATGCAGACCGGAGCTCAGGGACTTGAGCTTCGCCGACGTCAGGGACAGGCGCGAGAGCAGCGCCTTGGCGAGGTTCTTCTTGCTCGCGACTTCCAGATCCAGCGCGTTCGCCGCGAGGATGTCGGACTGTCTCGACTCCAACAGGTCCGCCAGAGTTTTGATACATTCGGCACGTTCCTCCGGGCGTAACGCCTGCAACACTCTACTGCCGAGGCGAGCTGCAATTTTATTCGCGAGTTTATGAATGCGATTGTCCAGCCGCTATCAATGATAGACAATAAATCGTGACTTAATATGCGAGTGGGATTTCGAAGTAGATTAGTCGTTTTTTTTTAGAATCCACGATCACGATATTCAAATATTTATTTGTTTTTTTACCTGCCATGCGCGTTTCTGATGACGATTTTGTTTTATAAAATCTCAAATGTAGCGCGTGTCATAATAATATTCCGTTACAGTGTGAATAAACATATAGCGAATAAATGAAACTTTTAACGTCGAAAGAGGATTAGCAATATATGCAAAGCATTCGGTTAGTGGTTACATTTATTCTGGAGTTATATGTGCGCTAATGCAGCCAGCATTTCGATAGCTTACCGCGCTTTTTAGAGATAAATCATTACACAGATAAAAGCATATTTATAACTTAAACTAGTAAAACTAATAAACATTAATTACACAAAGCGGAGAGATTATAATCAGGCAACGAACTACGCAACACCGAGAAAACTTATTACGGAAACTGTCTGTATGTATTATACATATCTTATATATTATAAAATTCTCTCGAAATTCCTCTCCATCAACGAAATTTTAATATTTAAAAGTTGAAGTTACCATTTTCAGCGATCACCTCGATGGGAGTGGTCGAGACGGCGGTCTGCGTGAAAAACGTTCCGATTTTTCTGCCGGTTATGATACTCTTAATGGCTTTTTCTTGGGTGCCCTTGCAGATGACAACCGCGACGCCGCGATCCATCGCCCAGAGGGCGGCGTTGACCTTGGAGCTCATGCCGCCGGTGCCCACCTTCGACTTCTCCCCGAACTTGATGGTACTTCTATGATCGGAGCTGAAGGTGTGCAGCATCTTCGCGCCGTCCTGCCAAGGCGGCAGGTTGTAGATCCCATCGACGTCGGTCATGAGAACCAGCAGGTCCGCCTGGATCTCGGCCGCCAACATCGCCGCCAGGGAATCGTTGTCCTTGAGGGATATACCTCGTCTACCACTACCTTCGTCATCGATATCCGGCGGCTGCGACACCGCGTCGTTCGTATTGATGATCGGCACGATGTTCAGGCTGATCAGCTCGCTCAACGTGCTGAAGAGGTTCTTACGGGTCTCCTCGTTGTAAAAGTCGGGCTTGGTCACCAGCACCTGGGCGATCTTGACTCCGTATTGCGCGAACATCGCGTCGTAGAGGGACATGAGACCCGACTGGCCCACCGCAGCGGCCGCTCTGGGTTCCAGCATGGTTCCTTGAATACAGAATCGAGTAAGACACTTTACTTCGGGGGAGAACAAGTCTCGAGGGGAAAACAGGAAGTCGTGACTGGCGGCGCGACGAGGATCGTTTTTGGAATATATTTAAAGATTGCTTTTGGGGAGACGCTACGTCAAGAGAATAGTAAACGACAGATAACTGAATAAGGTAGATTGAAGAGAATTGTTTACTGACGCACGCTTTGATAGGAAGATCTATACTCGACGTGATTTCTCGGACAAATAGAATCCCGCAGGAATTCGTCACCGGGTAGCTGTTGGCTCAATCCATATAGACAGACCAAATATTGCCGACTTGGCAGGTTGCTTGGACGGATATTCGGAGCTGCTGTCGAAACATTGACACTTTCCGCTTGGGTGCTTCTTCGGAATTAAAAATTTACGAACAATCGATTGCATCCTAGAATCCAGACTTTTTTAAATTTATTCAAAAGAAAGAATGACTCTTCAATGGTTAGACTTAAATGGTTATGCTTTTTACTTGCGCTCCAGACTGTATATTTCACACACATTTTTCTTTAATAATTATAATTAATTCTTTAATAACTGAAAAAATTGAATTCTTTAATAATTGAAAAAATAACTGAAAAAATTGAATTCTTTAATAATTGAAAAAATAATAAAATGTAAAGTCGGAGAATGATTTGCAATTATATTTTTCTCTGAAAGTATTATTACCATATTAAATTAATGAATCATTAGTAAAGAATAATCCTGATTATAATATCAATAAAAGAATTTTCGTCATTATATCAATGAAGAGAAAATTTTATTTCAAATTAAAAATATTATTATCTCCACAAAATCGATTTATATAAAATATTGCCATGAAAAGTATTCGTTCTTCCACATATAAATAATTAATTTTTTATATCGCATCTTGTCTACAATGACATTTTATTACGTCTTTCATTTTTTTTTTTTCAATTAATATTTCTTATTTTTACAAGTAGATCAATAAATAAATAATAAATAAAAGTCTTTTTCGAATAAAAGTCTTTTTCGATGTCAGCATGCATTAAAGCTAATGCATTATATGTATGCAATATCAAATAATCTCTATTATGCTGTTATCGTCGCATTAATGCTGTTTGAAAAAGCTATTTTATAACAACGTTACATGTCATAAAATATAAAAAATGATCTGTTTCTATTTCAGGCGAACCATACTGACAGTAATACGTAGTTAAAGTTATACGCATGCTGTATATTTTATGTCCTGTGCTATTGATTTATACCTCCGGCGAAAATTGCATGGATAATTATTATATATTTTTAAAATTCACGGCGCATAATTTCTTTATACATGATCCGCGGCATATATCCGATCTTAATTAGAATTATGAGAGCGCTATTCAGAAACGTTATTCGACCGGAAATCTTTCAAAGGGTATTAACGCAAATTACCGCTTCGCTACAAGATTATCATATTCCGGGTTCAATTATGTTAATCGTGGTTCAGCTGCGTTCGGTTCGTATTTACATACGAACTTCGTCTCTTACCTCCCGTAGCGCATGAAGGTATTAATTAAAGCGCACGTCTCTACCGAATCGCATTCTTGATATTGCCTTTGATATAGACGAAGAAGAGTATGTGAAACCTGGCATAGGAATATGTAATATATACCGCGCTAATTATCGCGCACAACTCTGAACGTATCTTGTGAAGGAAGAGTGGAAGCAGCCAAGGAAGGTTTATTACTTACGAAATAGGTCAAGTTGAATTTAGGGACTTGTGATCAATAGCCTTTGAGCACGGGAAACTGTAGCGTCTAGATGGATTGTGTTCTCATATGATTATGATTCAGCATCATATCAAACTGCCGATGAAATTGAAAAAATATAGACGTAAGGGAAAATTATTGTCTCGAACCAATCTATCCAAATAGGATAGAATCCTCTATATAATTATTTTTCGTGTTATAAAAAAATATATTATTATATAAAATTTTGAAAAAAAATAAAAAAATATATTGAAAAAAAAATATATATATATATAATATTAATTATTATATATATACAATATATATAACAAAAAATTAAATATATATAATATAATAATATAATTAATGTATAATTATTTATATATGTTTATATGCAAGAGAGTAATTATATCTTATGAAGTTCCACTGGCGAGGAATGAAGATATCGATTAATGTAAATAAAATCTCGAGAAAGGGATGAGAGAGAGAGAGAGAGAGAGAGAGAAATAGGGAAGATATACCTGCGTGTTCCCGTGTGTGGTCCGTAGGACTGAGGGTCTCTCTCATCGACATGGACATTAAAAGCTCCTGAGTGAGCTTCTGCTTGCCAAAGGCAACCGCACCGCTGGTCACCATAATGCACTCGCGTCCGTCGATCTGGCACTCGGCTACCTGCTCCACGATAGATGCGAGACGACCGAGAGCCAGGCCGTGTTCGTCCTCCCTCGTTATAACAGCGCTGCCGAGCTTGATGACTAGTCGACGGGCGTACTGTAATTCGGAGCGCTCCGTAAAGGTCTGCTGGCTGCGTGGCCTCTCCGACGTTTGCAGCTGTCTTCGCGAGTACCTTTGCGACGTATCTTTAACCATCTTGAAAAATCGTTTACAGGTATCAGAGAAATCGCAAAAAAAAAAAAAATTAGAAAAATGATTACAAGAAAATGAAGTGAAGCTTTGAATGAACTATCTGTCACATTTCACAACAGATCTGTCATATTAAATATCCGACAAATGTTTATTAAATAAATATATTACTGAATTATTGTATTTAATATTCATGCAAAAGGATTTGGGCAATATTGAAGGAGAGTTTCTGAATCTTTGCAAGAAGTTATGAATTTATAACGGTACACGTAGACGCAAGTAGAATTTAATATCTGTATTGGAGCAAAGCAATCTGCTCTCTCTCTCTCATGTTTATACAAGTGGATCGTTTATTTCAATATATTTATATATACCATAAATCTTTAACAGAATTCTGAGTTACTTCGCGAGAGAATATTAAAAATATATTGCTACTTTGTGAGCCAACTGGTCTTTCTTTTCCAATCGTTTTATATCAAGCAAGATAAATGACGTGTAGTATTTTATTTTTTTTTCCACCTGCTATTTAAGCGTATAATTATCGTCGTGTCTTATCTCTGTACTTCACGATGTTACTAATGCATTGTCTGCAGCAAATAAAATGTTTACAGATGCAATATATACAATCTAAAATAAATTTTATTTTAGACACTTTATATATATTTTATATATATTTTATGATATTATGAGCCCAAATTTTAATTAATTCGAGAACTAATTGAATGTTGAAGCTTATCGTAGTTGTAGTTTTCTTAAGAAACAGATATATTTGATAGTTTTATCAGACGTTATCCAAAAGTTTTTACGATAGGATTAATTAAGATATATACAGGGTGGTCCACTTAAATCGAGCATCTTAAATATATCACTTGTTTTTTATGATACAAAAAAATATCTAAGAAAAAAGTCGCACCATTCAAAGAAACAATTATGGTGACAAAAAAAGATTTTTTCAAGATTATTTTTTAAAAGATTTGAAGATCAAGAAATGACATTTTTCCTGTCATCATAATTGCTCTCTCGAATGATGCAATTTTTCCTTAAACATTTTTTCGTATCGTCAAAAACAAGTGAGATATTCAAGATGCTCGATTTAAATGGATCACTCTGTATTGTATCACATATATTTCAGTATCTTTTTTTCATATCGTGTGATCGTGCGCGTGCACGAACAAAATAATTTTACACATTATTAATTTTATTTTAATAAATTTATCGTATATTAACCAGTGATAATGTTCGTATCAGAAATATCTATCGATCTTTATGATCTAGCTGTGACGCCTTTCGTATCATTTATTTTCTCGCCACTCGAAGTATAGTTGATAAGGCGAAATTAGTTTGATAGCATATTATCCATATATATGTGGACGAGAGAAAGGTGACAGCCGAGATTGCTTATGCATTTTGCGCATTCAGGCAAAATGTCATCTCTCTATAACAAATACAATTTCGGATTACTCGTGACACAAGCTTCGGCTTTCGCAATCGTTTAGCAGGGACGTTCCGTTGTGCGATTACTGATTGCGCGTTGTAAATCATATCGTAACCCTCTTATCTTTCCACCGAGAAAAAGAGAGAGAGAGAGAGAGAGAGAGAGAAAGAGAAAAAGAGAGAGGGAAAGAAATGTGTTCTATTTTTATTTATCAGTTCTCGGCTGTAGAGAGCTCGGCAGAGTGCATTTTTCCACATGTGCATTTGCCGATACGCAATATTCCATTTACGGAAATTGGTGAGCACACAAACAAACTTTTGCAGAAGTTTTCACATAGTTCCATAATCGTATCACACAGTTATAGTCAGAAAAATATTTCTCATCACAGCAACAATACAAAGGAACAATTGCGTGTCTATAATGAACCGAAAGGCATAATTATGCATTTGATTATTAAGCCTATAGGCAATCAAACAAATTAGATAATTATTATCTTTATTTAAAAAAATTTAATTATATTTATTTAATTAGAATTTATTTATTATATTATATATTTATATAGAATTTATATATCTATTAATTATAAAATAATCTTTTCGTTACATTTTCAACCGGAGAAAAGATATTATGCCTCTAATTTATTATTATTATCATCAATTTTGCACACATTATTTAGACTTTTTCTAAACAAAAAAACTTTCTTTGTGATCGATACTCCCGGTATTCAGTTTTGCGTGAAATATAATTATTATATATTGTAGAAAAATTATGATCGGGATGCGATACGTTATTTAATGAATATTTTTATCAAACATATTTTTATTTTGCGTTTTTCCAGTCTTTCTTTGTTTCTATCTTTTACATTCAATTGTAATTTCGACAATATATATA
>JBCEZX010000024.1:2137184-2147691 GCA_039654345.1 Cataglyphis cursor | reverse complement strand
ACATACTCTCCGAGTAAAATTTTCAAAGAAATTTTACACCGATTTTGAAACCTAAGATAGTTATTTAAACAATGTAAAAAAGATATATATATATATATAACAGCATACAGCATGTGAAAAAAATATGTATTATATATATAAATAAAAAATAATGTATATATCATCATTATTTCATTATGAAAAACAAATATTATCATCCCTTTTTAATATTTTTTTTTTATCTTATGATAATTTATCGAAGAAATAAAAATTAGTTTATAAATATTAGAAATTAGCCGTAAGAGAGATATTCATATATATATAAAATATTAATTGTACACACAACGCACACACATATACAATTCAATATCTTTTGTTTTCAAAATAATTTTAATATGTGGAGTGAATTTCATTCCTAACAGAATCAAGGATCCTTCTTCTTGCTTTTTATAATGTGGAAAAAAAATTTCAGAATTATTTTATCACAAACAGCTTACATTCTCTAAACGAAAAATTCGCTGCGAAAATAAGAAAGTAGACAAAACGATCATTTTTTTATAGGAAAAATTACAAACAAATTTTACACAACTCTATATATAAATATAAATTATCATCGCGCTTATTGCCGTGTAAATTCCAACGATCAACAATGAATATTAAAAATTATTATATATCAAATATTAAGCACGAAGTTAAAAATTAACAAACATAGAATTTTTGTTCTTTTATACAGAGTTCTTCAAACGTGAAGAAATTATTTAGCACGTGATTATATCAGTATATTCAAACATAGAGATAGATTAGATTATTCAAAGAAAAGAAAAGAGATATTCTTCAATTAATTTTAAACCTTACATTTTATTTTTATTTTCTTTAAATCTTACATTTTATTTTACATCTAAATGCAAGTTCTGTATCTCTTCAATAAAATTGTATCTTACCTAGCGATATTATTCCTTGAAAAGTGAACAATTCAACGATTAATATTCTAACCTAATCTTTACCGTCGCTCTTGCTCCTGATGTGATCAAAAAGTATATACGACGCCCTAAAGATTCGTGCTCTATCTATTTAGAAAAAGAAAAATTTTCTTCTATATATTAGAGAAAGAGACAGAGAGTAAA
Source organism: Cataglyphis cursor (assembly GCA_039654345.1). Classification (NCBI taxonomy): domain Eukaryota; kingdom Metazoa; phylum Arthropoda; class Insecta; order Hymenoptera; family Formicidae; genus Cataglyphis; species Cataglyphis cursor. The sequence continues at coordinate 2,146,588 of JBCEZX010000024.1, read as the reverse complement.
AAAGAATTGAACGGAAAGGAAAGAATAAGGTTACATAGGAGTAAAATTACATTCTAGGAAAGACGTGTTCCAAAATTCACTGCCAGTAAAAAATAATAAAAATCTATAATTCATGTAACGTACATTATCAGTATTGGTGGTGGATTTTTGAACACGACCAAAGAATATATATATGTCTCTTTTTATCTAATTCCGTTATATGAGAGAGAGAGAGAGAGAGAGAAAACGGCCATCCTAGTCAATCATAACTTTTAAGACTTTCTCTTTCTTTCTCTCTCTCTCTTAGTTTTGTTTACAATTTATTAGTACAAACATGTATCAAACGATGATATAATGATATATATATATATATATATATATATATATATATATATAGTTTATATATTCCTGCACACAAAACACGGAAATGCTTGCCGCGCGGCAAAAAGCCACGTGATAATGAATTTTTCGCTCTAATGAAAAAGTTGTAAGTTGATTGGCTACTGCACACTGGACAAAAATTCCGACCAATCAGCAAAAAGGAAACGAGATAGTGACACTAGTCTAGATTGCGTGAACTCTATGGTTTTTGGCAGGAACTATAGAGGCGCTACTGATGAATGAAGTCGTACGTTTGCTTTTCTCTGATTGGTCGAACTTGAAATTCTTATTTAACGTTACTTTGTAATCGCGCGCTATTCACGAGTCGTAATATAAATAAAAATAAGCAGAATTTTAGACGATGCAAATAATGTGTGATGAAAAAATTAATTCAGATTTGCAAGTATTCGAGAGCAAAATGCACAATCGCAAATTGAATGACGGAACATATCAATATCGGTATATAGTCATGTCAATATTCTTTTTTATGATTTATATCTTTTTATATATTATTAGCTATAATATTCGAATATTTGTAAAATTATATTCAACAAGATCATGGATTTTTTTTCATTTTATAATTTTCTATTTTTAATTAATTAACTGATAGTAATATTTTATTGTATCGTGATATCATTATATCTATATTAAATTGTTAAATTTGACAAATATACTCCTTTGATAATAATTCCTTAATAAGTCTACAATGAAGGATCAATCTTATTAACTTAATTAAAGAATGATGCTATTATTATATATTTCATCTTCTGACCTTTATAGGCATATAATCGTATTCCATCACCCGCATTGCAGCGTTTGTGCGACAAGTAGGCGTTCTAGATGATGAGGAAAATAAAGATTGACATTAATTCCGTTATGGATGGGTTTACGACATCCTTAGTAGTGCATTAATGCGACATTATAATCGAAAGAGACAAACATTAATATACTACTTCCCATTAAGATATATATTCCTGCCCGCATGACGTCATTTATTATTGTTGTTATTATACTTCGTTTTCTCAAAGAAAAAAAAAGAGAAGAAAGGAGATATTAACGACAAGCTACAGCATTATATAGAGAAATCGATAATAATTATAGAGATAGATATAGAGATCATAATAATTATATAGAGACAATAAGAAAGTATAATTAGTATATTAATTCTACTTTACATCGTGTTATGAGAAAAATATATTTATATTTACAGGGTGTTAAAAGAGAGATGTAAGGTCGAAAGGTCGACCTATATGTTTACTAAGTTGTTTTTTTATTCATTGTCAATTTATCATATAAATATTGAATGGATTTTTTTAAACATCATGTTTGTATAATATCACATTGTCTATATTGTGATTAGATTACGTAGACACAGAGAGCGATCAGGCTTTAATTATGTAGAGTATTATATAATATAATTAAAGAGAAATGTAAGAGCTAATTATACTTATTGGTAACTCGACAATTATTGCTTTGACTTGTTTCTGGAATATAAACATTTTTGTATGTTAGTATCATAATTAAGTTACTGGCTTCTATATACGTTGCATGCGACGTGAGAAAAAAAATAATCTGTCTAAATCTTTATCTCGACATTTACAGAAAGTGTTTCACATGTCTTCTTTCTACTTTCACTATGTTTGGCATCTTATAGAATCCGCAATCGCCGGTTAATGACAACTGATTGATTGCCGGTAAAATCTTCTGTTATGAAGTATATATGGAAATTGAATGAGGATATTCAAAACGTGGTTTATAAACACTCAGATAAACATATTGTATGCGACATGTATGCAAAGGCCAGTAAGTCAATCATGATGTTAACATACAAAAAATGTTTATATCTCAGAAACGGTTAAGCTTTCGATCTACTAATATTTTTCACTCATTGTCAGTGTATGGTGTCCTATATCTACCATATAAATATTAAATAATTTTTTTTTAACACCCTGTAAATATAGATATAATTTTCTCATAACACGATGTAATGTTATCATTAATCCTTAAGAAAAATTAGACAAAATTAATTGTATCAGTTTCTTCTTCCATCTACTTTTTAAATATATATATATATTGCAACAAAGATAGTCCGATATTCGTCTTTTAACACTCTTATCAAGATTCAGATTCATAACCGACAGCGTGTTATTACATCATGCATAACGTGATAGATCGTACATACATGTATTATGTATATTGCTCGTGCATCAATACAATAAACATCATGATTTATTCAAAGTTTGTTTACTTTTTATGCTCTCCAGATCGACGATATGCAGATGAAACTTTGTTCTTCTTTACGAAGTGATTATTTTGATAGTATTACGTTCTCTCGATCGCAAACAAGTTCCACTTATTTATTTACAAGATCAGAATTTTTCTCATGGAAAAATCATTAAGCAGCGATAAAAATTGGAAGATGAAAAACTTTGGTAATTTCCAGATAAGAACACATTTCCTCTTCGATACATTTAGAACTTAGATAGAGCTTATCTTCCGTACGTAAACTTATAATGACGGTGCACTTTATAATAAATACAAGTGATATGGTACAAATAATAAATAAAAATTTATACATTTTTATTATAAATAATAGAAAATTATCAAATATATGAAATAAAAATATTATTCTTTTTTTTTGGATAATAATCTTTTATATATGTTTTCTCTTTTAGTTCTTGATTGTTTTATCAAAAATGTTGATAACATCACACTGGTCTTAGAATGTTTCGATATTATCTGATCAGACATCTAGTTAGTAAATTAGTATTTGCAAGATAGACAGAGAAGATTAAATTCGCTCTGAACACGAGGAGTAGAAATCCTTTATCAAAGAAATCAATCTGGTAACGAGACCTGTCAGAAAACTGGCTGACAAGCAAATAATTGAAAAAGCTGTTCCTTTTTTTCTATGCTTAATTTATAAATAATCCTCTTTCGGATCCCCTTTGTCACAAGCAGCTTACACACACCGAATCAAAGTTCATAGATAAAATATACAATGGTAGTATACTCCAACAACGCTGCCCGATAAAATCCCTTCAACCGCGCGCTCTTCTGTAAACATAACATAATTCCCGAACAAAATTTTCACGCAAATCTCCGTTATTTATTTATTAACAAACACACGCTAATGGCCAATGAACAAACTTGCATTTTGCGAGATTGCAGCGTATTGTCTGACCTAACAGCTTATCGGTATTACATAGACCTTTCTGAATCATCAGAGAAATATTTCTCTAATCAGATTTCCTCTCTTCGCAGCGAATAAATCAAAAGGATGATTTTTAAGATAAATGGCCGTAATATTTTTGTCGACCACAAAAATAGAATTCTCGGTAATAATACAAATATGCATGCACATTTTTCTTATTCAAAAGAGAAACGCGATACGTGTATTACATACAAGTCGCGTACATATATGTTACCGTACTTTTCAACGAATTTACGATAAGATTATAAATCATATTACACGGCAATATATCTCGCATGCTAATATGCAGTTGTGTATAGTGCATCCTTCTCATTATACATACACATCAAACGTATTGTATGCGCGGAACTATCTATTCGTTATTGTCGGCGATCTGTCTCGATTGATATTGCAGCATTTGAATACCTTCGATAGTTTACTTGGTCCGTATCGATTTGTCTGTATTAGACGACGTCTGTTAGATAATGAAGATTGTGAGCTTGAGGCATGCCATGTATATTAGCCAAGGATACGAGATATAAGGACATAAGATAATTTTATATTCTCTTTTGAATTTGAAATACGAATCTTACTTTGTATCATCTTCTATGAAAAAATTTTTTAAAAAGATACAAATTTCCTGAGATAAATAGCCTAGATTTTTATGGAGTATTGATATAGCGATATGAATCGTTCTTAAATATAAATACGGTAATCAGAAAGTTCTTGACGGCACAAAATAGATCTTATTACATCGTTGATGTAAGCGAAATTATAAAAATATTACCGTAGCGCAAATGGTCCTGGCACTCACAATATAGACTAATTTGAAACGGGTTTTTATTTCAACACGGTATTTTAATTTAAATATTAGCCGCGCAGGGGAATATTTAATCTCAATGTTGACTTATAAAAAGTCACGAAAGAGAGACGAGAGCGTCTAATTATACTTTCATTTATGATAAATCTATTTTAAAGTGGCCAGAAGCTTCGTATATATTAATCTTACTTCTAGCACGACCTATGCATCATTTACATATTCCGCAATAAAGATAATGCATCTTTATTTAGGCACCCGCGGTGCCTGCCACCGAGTAATTAAAGCCCAGATAAGAGTAAAGCTCGGGCGCAGTCTTCAACGTGAACAATGGCATCGCGGGCATTTCTGAGTAAACGTTACCGAATGATATCGATGTTCGCGGCCGCTGTTTAAACCGCGGCGCAATACATCGGCGAACAAAAAGCCAGCCATCGAGGGGAGAAAAAAAAAACGATCGGACGACCGGGCGTGAGGTTAATGACATCCGACAAGAAGCCTCCGCACCGGCAGCGGAATGATATCGCGCGGCGGAATACAGAAGAAAGGGAGAAAAAGAGAAGGAGAGAGAGAGAGAGAGAGAGAGAGAGAGAGAGAGAGAGAGAGGGAATGACAGGTGTCAAGCAGCGGAGGCGCGCGCGGGGTATTTTACAAAACGCCACCCCTTTCTTTCAACCCTCCCTTTCCGCGAGCGCAGCATCCTCTTCGACGTGCGCTGGTCTCTTTAACTATCTCGTTTTTGCCTTTTCCGCCGGATCTCCCTCCCTCTCAACCCCCGGAGAGCAAGAGAGAGAGAGAGAGAGAGAGCTTCGCGGAGCGTTCGACGGAGGCTTGCGCAGAGCGACGTGGTGCTCAAACGAGGAGCAGGCATCGGGCAACGGGTGGCGGCGTCGTCAGTCGTCGTCGTTGTCACGGGAAAGCGTGGGAGAGCATCGGCGGGAGTAAGGGAGTAAAGGGACCAAGGGAGGCTGCGGACAGCGGACGAGAGAAAGAAGGCGCGACGGCGCGCGGCGCGGGTGAGGCGAAGAGGGTGGCGGAGAGAGACTGAGAAAGAGAGAGAGAGAGAGAGAGGGCGAGATATATAGAGCACGCGCGTCTCCTCTCGACGTCGACGCAACTGGGTGGCGCAGAATAGCTGCTCAGTGCTCGTCGAACGGCGCCGCGCTGCGACGGGATCATGCCGCCGCGCCCTGCGCCACCGATCGACCGATCTCAGGTACGCGAGAGAGAAAGGGATTATCTGTATTCTCTTTAGCGAGAGAGCGGAGGCGTCAGCCACCGTGTAAGAGGATCGTCGCCGCGACGAGCCGCGGTTTCTCGCGCGTGAGAAACTCTCGCTCGCGCGCGGGGTGAGACCACGAGCGCGGGGTCTCGCGTGCGCGTAATCGGAACGCAATTAATTGCCTTCGGGGTGCATTACTTGTATTACTCTTACGGGAGTATATATACGTGAAGCAAGAATTCGCGTTTAATGCTCCCGAGAAGATCCTCGGTCCTCGTTTGATTGCGTCGGCCTACCGTCCGTTGTCGGGGACGGAGATTCGCATATACGGTGATACCAAATAGGAGAGGAAACATCTCTTCCTTCCACGATGCGTGCCCTGCGAGAGTTTCACGGATGTCTCACGCGGCCGTCGCGAAATCCCTCGGCGAAATTCCTCCTAACGATCCTCGATATATTCCTCGTCATCGATCGAGGGACCGTTTGCGCCTCGCGAAATAGAACGCGCGTATCGCGTATTCCCGCGAGTTCCGCCGCGAACTTCCGTATCTCCTGCTCGTAATACGCGAGAGGCTGTCCGGGGGTATGTATTGGTAGGTAACGAGGGAAAATGGGTCCTCATTCCTTCGTAATTTGCCACGTAATTTCCCCGGGGGATGCTGCGATCCCGCGGTCCATATCCGCGACTTTATGAATTAATATATCTACTTTGCTGCAAGGGAAAAGAGAGAATGTTTCTCTCTCTAGAAAATGATGGAAGATGATCGAGAATCGGTCTCTCTCTCTGCCTCGACTTTAGTTTTCTTTAATCTTCAAGCTCCTCGCAATAATGTTCATAAAATCTGCAATTCGATTTCCCGATAGTATTCCCGGAAGTATTCCCTTCTAGATTATTTATAAACATCTTTCTTTTGACATCTTTGATCTTTTGACATCTTTCTTCTTTTGACATCAAACGTCAGATGATTTACTATTTGCCGGCGGAGAACAAATCCTCCTCGGATCCCAGATCGAATCCAATGTTTCATCGCGAATTTCTCCGTTATTCGTACGATTCGGCAAATGTTAGGGGAGTACGCGTGTTTTGGGCATATACTCGGGGGAGGGGGGGGGGAGGGGGGCGAGAAACATTACGCGTCTCGTGAGAGCTTTTACGCGATGGTTATCGCGCTAAGATGTTCCTCGAGAGAAGTGATTAGAGCGTATCTTCAGCCAGGCACTTTGGTCCGTGGTATCTTCTATCGGTCGCACGGCGCCGTTCAAATATTTGTTAATATTTTTATGAGAGAAATCGGGGGACGAAACGTGCTATATCGAGAGTAGCTCTTCTTTCTTTTTAACATTTAAATATTTATATATCTCTCTCTTTCTCTCTCTCTCTCTCTCTCTCTTTTATAGCTCTCGTTTACATTTAAATCATTTAAATGTTACATATTTTAATCCTGTAAGCGGATAATAATTGAAAATCATTTTGAATTTTCAAAGAAAATTATGGTTTAAATAAATCGGGAAAGATTTCAAATATATACGTGAAATTTGTAGCGTATCTATATTTATAGTATGATAATATTAATTTGCAGCGTTTAATTCATTTTGCCATTTTTGCGCAAAATTTTATCTGTAATCGATAATATATTTCATGTACAATCCGTAATTTATCCATTTAAATTATTGATTACAAGAGTAAAAAAAAAATCTACAAAGGGCAATTCAAAATTTAAATTGATTTCAACTACATTGTATTTATTTGCGAGAACAAATCTTTTCTTTATCTTGCACGAGGGATCTTCTTTATTCCGTTTATGCCTTTTTTGCAAAATACTTGTTATCATAAGCCGCGTCATTTTTTTCTCAACGCAAGCAACAAGCAGTTATTTACAATTGTTTACAAATACGCGTAGGTGGTATATATGTGTGCGAGGACGCGCGCTCGTGTGTTCAATTAAATATCTCTACTCTCGTGCAAAAAAATTGTTCACGCGCGATCGAGATTATCCGTCTCTCTCTCTCTCTCTCTATATATATATATATATATATATATATGTCGTAATTCGATTGCGGCGGTTTTTAGGTCCATTACAATGACAGAGCGCGCTCGGTGATGAGGGAGATGCTGGACGTGCGCTGGCACGTTAGTGAATTTTCGCCGCAGGAAAGAGGCATAGGTTATTGATTATCGTGAATGGCTTTATAAATAACTGATCGTGTAGGAGCACCCGTCGGAGACGCGTAAATATCGCTCGACGACTCGTTCTTTAAAATCGCTCCGATGCGCCGCGATATCGGGGTTGTTTTCGATCGAGGAAATCGCGTCGATGATTGTATCGCGATCGCGAAAGATCTTAAGTCGCGTTTTTTTTTTCTCGAGATTGGAGGAAAATTATTATTTTTTATCAACGGAAAATGAATCCCTGCAAATCAAAGTAGATAAATTGGATCGCGAGGATACTTTGTTTCTGCGAAATTAAATCTATAAGCTAAAAAAAATAATCAGAAATTTCATTCGAAATATCTGTATGTCGGCTATAAATAATTTGTTTTGGCATGCGATGTAATAATTTAAAATATCAGGGTTTTTTTTTATTGGGAGCTTTATTAACGAATAATTGCGTAATTTAATCTGAATCTGTTTTTTTATCCGGCAAAAATGTATTCCACGAACGTTTATTAAATATTTCATTTATTTGTTAGTTTGTGTGTCGGAAAAGGAATTTAACACTTACGTAGAAAAGATTTACGGAAAATGCATCAGGGAATTACAAGATTACATTATCTTTTATCTAAATTAAATGAATAAAGCACTGGATGCTTTTATAAGTTTTTGCGTGTAATTTTTTCGAACCTTTTTTTCGGCAACTATGCTTGTGGGATGGTTGGATATCGTAATCGATTAGACGATGTTCTTTCAAAATTATTGAAGGTAACGATGCGCAATATATAGGACGGCAGTAATAGATTGACCGGAAGCAAGTTGTCCGTTCATTGTACACTCGTGCGGTATCTCTTCTGCACGGAATAATCTTCTAGTACGTGTGTATACCGGTCAGTATACCGTTGATAAATGAAAATTACCGTGTATGATGCGATGATGGATGAGCTATTAATGCGTGTCTTTCTCTCGATATTAAGAGGTTTATCTGCTCTACCACGCGCTTCCCTTGTTATTGCTACCCGTGCCGATAAATTTCGTTATTTGCATTGATATCGATCGACGCTTTATTCAAGAGTTTAGAAAAAACTCACACGTGAGAGACAGAGAAATTCGCATGCGATGCACGAAGGACATCAATAAACACGCAGCGATATTCAACAGGATGCGTGATTTTGTGTAAAGAAAAAAAAAAACAATCATAAAAAGTTAATCTTATATAACTTTTCGGCAATTTTAAATTGCATTCACATGGTTTACGCTTTCATTATCTATCGCGGCATGAAAATGTCAATGGCTAAACGCAGTAGAGAAAAAAACTTGTGATTTCTTTCTTTACATGCGGATTTGTATACATTGAAAAGTGGAATGAGCTTAATTTAAATATTGCTCTTTCTCTCTCTCTTTCTATGTGTTAAAAATACACCAAATAGGATTATATCATTTTAAATTGAGACGTCCCTCATCCCGCGCTTTCAAAATGACATCACATTTTATTATTTGTAAATATGATCACCTGATAACTGTCAGCGTGTCATTTTTTTCATTTCTGCAATGAATATTAATAAAGGAATATATATATATATATATATATATATATATATATATATATATATATATTGCAATATTCCTTTCTTAATATTCATTGCAGAAATACAAAAAA
>JBCEZX010000024.1:2081356-2137084 GCA_039654345.1 Cataglyphis cursor | reverse complement strand
AACTGGGATTACTTTACAGGATGGACGACTTTACTCTGCCATACACATTTTTTTTCCATTTTAACAGCATCTATATTTTAAAGATGAATGAAATTTTTAGAAGATTTCTGACATACTACGTGATATTTTTCATAAAACAAATATACATATATTATATTATTTGCACATATTATTTTTTTCGATTTTCTTGACAATTAGAAAACTTTTGAGATCGGCTGTTATTATATTAAATCACGTTACGCGAACTTATATCAATCGAAACGATTACCAAGCAATTCTTACACGTAAATCGACCGGTTGAAAAAAGAAATGTTTATATATAAAACTACATTCCGTGGTCCAGTAATTCATAATTGCACGATAAGAACTGAATTCCGTCCTTGACACACATGCTACCGTGATTAACGAGTAAGCGGGGATTAAAAATCTTAAGAAACATATAATTTAAGCACAATCAATTCGGCGTCAAGGCGTTAGATACATGCACAGATATCGCGTGTGACGGCACTATCGAACGGTATGTTATTACAAGGTGATTATTATTATTTTTGTCATTAAAATTGGAGATCCTTATCTTGGATAAGAAGTAAATATTACGATCGAATTTATACTTTACATATCTATTTATGGATCTAATTAACATAGGCAGACATTAATTTTGATGGATATTTAAGAACACACTAAAAACATTTTACATGTGTTGAATCAAAATATAATTATATGTGATCATATTATATATATTATTTATAAATTTATTATTATATTATATATTATTTATAATATATATATTATATATAGTATATTATGTATATGATTGATTATATGTATTATATATATATATAAACGCAAAACTATATAATATTTTTCTTATGCGAGCTTTTTGACATCTGGATGCCGTTTTTCAACGAAGCATATAATAATAATAATAATTAAAAATTATATTAGTCGGTAATAGAGAAATTGTAAAAATAAAAAAAAAGATCGTTGTTTGAAAAGAAAATTTTTATTTTTTTTTTTTTTATTTAGATCTTGCCAAATCACGGTTTATTAACACAAAGTATTTAATTGATATAGTCTATATAAATAAAATTTCAGATCTATTTTTGGTACATTGTTTGTAGCTTTCTGAATGTTGGCGGATTTTTTCTTTATCGCGTTATAAATCTTCGTGTTATCCTCGACCATACAGTTAATCCATCCCTTTTATAACCCCGACACGCTTTTATACACAAACTCATTTGTCTCTACAGACTGTAAAATTTTTACGACTATTTTCAAGACTGTCTGACTAAGAGTATCTCTACTATAATTGATTTGCTCTTTTGCTGCAAAATGAGAGATAAAAAAGTTACTTAGGTCTTCTACGAGATTAGTACTTAAATTGGTAATTACGCGCGCGCACCGTTCATTCTCTTATCAATTTTATAAATCGTATAAACTTTTAATTGTTCCCGCGCGTGAAGGATGCAAATACGTTCTATAATCGCCTTAATGACGGTGCTAATAAGGATTACATAAATATGAAAGCAAAGCTTATCCTCTGAATTTTACACGTCAGTATGTCAGCGCGAGACTTCGTAAATAGAATGATTTTCGGTTGTGAAATAGTTAATTAAATTCGCCAAATATTAACATTAATGCTTTTAAACCAATCATCATAGAATACATGTATAATTTAGCTTCGTGTATATCAAACAATAATTTATTAGAACGAAATATGGGACGCGTACGTTCTATTTCGAAGCAATTTAATACGCGTACAGCGCGGATAACTTCATCAGTCGTGTACACATATCATGCATTATTTAGATAAATTGATCATTATTTTCTTCCTCGTTTTTGCCGAATAATAACACTAATTATACTAGAAATATGCCATTAAATACGAGCAAGTTATTCTCTCGTGTAAATAAAAAAACGTATGATTTTCGTAACACAAATGCATAAAAGAATAATCTCACGGCAAATCTTGTAGGTTCACAATCACCACTGTTGTTTGTTATCAGGGTCCCCCCATAATTTTTTGTCGAGAGATTTTCTGTGTCCGCCGAAAATATTGACTCGGCATGGCCTGTGTAAATTTTATCGTGCAGCTATATATCCCTCCATTCGCCTCTCCCAGTCTTATATCGATTCTCTTCTAGGAATCATAAAAATTCATTGCCTCTTAATCGAAATAGTATTATACTTTTTTACAGGGTTATTGAAATCTATATACTATTAATCAACGACGAAATAAATTGTTGGCTAGCAATTTAGCATTTATCATCTCGAGATTATCGTTTCCAAGAGACGATTGATAAGATATGGGAACATATGCACAAGATTTGCGTAGTACAATAGTTTCCGCGAACAAGACTCATCTCGTTTATCTATTATTCAAAGGATCATATATCAAACTCATCATCTTTGTGTCTGTTGAATGAACAAACGCTCGCTTATTGTTAAGCTTATCTGCTACATCCGGCAAAGGGACATCTTTGATAATAACTCGCCCTTGACGAATTACCAGCATGGTTCACGGGTCTTTCTGTAAGATAAACAGATCCATATGCTACCAATCAGTCCCGACCGGGCAACCTATGTACATATTTGCGAAAACCATTATACACTGACGCGAGCATGTGAACATGAAAAGTTTTCAATATATATATCGACCTATATTTGATAGACGCAATCCTGATCGATATCGGATTAAATCGAAAATACTTTCTTAAGCTGATAAAACGCACAAATCCATCTCATCCATATATCTCTTGGACATGTTCCTGTAGGATAAACTGATATGTCGGGATCGATGTGAAATGCGATAGCGAAATTCAATCAGTTATGCTGATCATGAGGAACTGTACGATTTTCGCATCACAATTGTGGTATCATTATCCTTGTATAAGAATACGATGTAATCTACTTGGCAAGAGAATCTTCAGGAATGTAGGTCTTGCATTAATGAAGATATCAGGAGCTGTTACTAGACACGAAGATATAATATCAATTATATTGATATTTACCAAATAAATTCCGCGTTAAAACATAATTTGAAAATTTTACAGAGAAACTTGCCAGTCTCTTTTAATCGAATTGAAAAAGATATGATATATCGAATTAATATATTTATCATCAAGAACTACATCACCCATTAATGGCTTCATGACGATGTTTGTTCTGTGTAGGTTTTTTGTTGTCTCAGTTTATTCGACGCAATTGGCGAAGTCTTTGTCGCTAGCTTCTTCTACGACAAAGTCGAAATTCGAGATCTTCAGCGTCGTGTTTAGAAGATCGATATGGTGGCCGTAACAGATATTGCCACTACTGTTGTACATGACGAACGACGCATTGAGAGCCGTTTCTACGTGATACCGCGGTCTCATAGTAACATTCATCTTGCGAGCTTTCAAGCCGTTAATTACATTGCGAACATTCGCATGAGATATCTGGTGTGAGACTCTGGTGAGACTTGCAATTTCATACGATTCCTCCGGATAATTGTATTTCAGTTAATTCCTGTTCATACAGATCTCTATTAAAACTGATCAGCGATGCATATCAATTTATAGGTAGACAATGACATATTTTTAAATAAATAATAACATTCCATATGTGTACGTGTGCTATATCGGAAAACGTCAAAAGTAAAACCTTCTCTTGGATGACGACAGATAATCTAGAAAATCTTTCTTTAAATTAAAATACCCAGCTTTAGAAAAATTTGATCATTGATTTTTTTTTTTTTTTTGATAAAGAGTTCCAAATATAAGACGATATATGAATGAGCTGATTTATTGATAAATAATTCAAAATAAGGAAAACAATTTTATTACACACGCCTTATAAATTGCAGAGCAGAAACGTCGCACTAATGTTCTCTATGTTTAATTTGATATCAAAAATATAAATTTATGCGGGATGTGAGACTCCGAAGGAAGTAGGCCAATTTTAGAACGTGATTAATGCTGCACGTTTATTCGCCGTTATTTAAAGCCGCTTCGCGAGTTGATCATTATAATGCGCATCACTGCTAAAAAGCAAAAGTTCCTTCTCATGTTAAAAATTACCAAAATCATAATAAAACATGCGATACACACTGATACCGCGAAATTTTTCCCAACTTTTCATCGCGTATTTTCGCGAAATAATACGCCGTGAAAAATGCCGTGGAAAATGAAGACTTGTTAGTCGCAGAAAGTTTCACTTTCAGAGTAGGCAGCTACACGAATCTCCACAGAATAGGGATCCTTGCGAGCATCGCTTGTGTTTCGATTGCCTCGGGGATGATGTCGGCTTATCTGTATTATTCTTTTTTTTTTTTTTACAAAGTATCCCGTTTTCGACAATACTTGATGCTATAGATACGCGCAGTTTCCAATAGGAGTATCTATTTCTAGTACATATTTCCGCAAATTGGGCCACGAATATGTACGTATGCGTTTCCTATAATATATGCAAATTGGTTTGACACATTGCAAAAGATATCATAAAAATTTTGCCGATATTCTACATAGATGATTGTTGAATTTTTTACTCGATACAATTCGTGGTAACTTTTATGCATCTGACAGATCTGTGGAAAATTTTTTTCTGAAAAATTAATCTAAATATTGTATTACATTAAAAAGTTAAATAGCAATGATAAAATAAATGCTAAAAATGTATCATTTAATTTTTAATTATTTTTATTTCAAATTTGCACACAAACGCGACTTGAGATTTCCTCTCAAGATTTTTCATTTCCATTATGAATTTAAAACACCGACATCGAGTAAAAAAAGCAAAAGGTATTGTTGCTTGATAGTAGATTGCATTAAAAATATAACGACTGAGAAATATGGAGAAATTTAAGTTCTAGGTCGTAAGATAGCGAAATCATGCTTATTGTGTGTGAATTATTATAAAGGCATATAAGCTGAAAATCAGATCTAGTAAACGTTAAAAGCCGCATGGGCAATGTCGTGGCTAATTGCATTAATATCTCGCGTATATCATATATATAACGATATATATATATATATATATATATATATATATATATATTTCATACCGACAATTCAACGCGGCTTTATATGTGCATTTATATAAGAGTTGTGTCGAATCTCGCGAAATCTCGTAAACGTCTCACAAATCAGGGATTTGCACAGAATTCATTTTTTATAAAAGATAATTATATAAATCTCTGTTTTACCGGACTATAAATTTACAGAATTGCGATAAATAGAGATCGTAGATTCAATTTTCTTCAATTAAGAGCAATCTCTAGAGAAAGAATAATGATATACTATTAATGTAAATTTTTCCAGTCCCTTTATTTTACACCAGCTCGCTCGACTGCAGCTAATTTTTTCATTTAATTTCTATTCAGCCTTTTACAATTGAATTTTACAAGTATAATTTATTGTATAAAACAAATACATTACAATATTCATTACACGAATAATATTATCGCGCTTGTAATAAAATTCATTTTCGTGTAATAAATTTAATTGAACTTGTTATAAAGTTTTGTGCGATCTTCTTCGAGTTTACATAGTAAAACTGGTTTATTGAATATATTAATGAAACCGGGAAATTGCGAACTCTTAATTACTTACTGAGAAACTTGTCGATCACTTCATGTTGACTTTAATTAATTACGAAATTCTGTCTTTGAGTCTAGTGATCCGAAGAACAATTATTGAGGATGAAGAATTTTTCGTCGCGATCGAAACGTTATGACGTCTTCCCATTTATTTTAAAACGTAATTACTTTCAAATGATGATGACGTAATTACCAGTACTGAATACGTGTCGATATGTTGTACTAAATATTTAAAATTATCCAGATATGGGTGCAGGATGGAGACGAAAATATTGCGCAAAATAATTTACGAGAATTCATAATTCAGTCTAACTGGTATAAATAAGAAGCAAACGCGTTGAGCATCGAACTTTTCATGCAAAACAGCAATAAAGAGAGCTATAAATTTCTTATATAACGTGATAAAGAGAGCTGTCGCGGATATTAAATATTCAATATCGGACTCGACTCGATTTAGGATTCCTAAATCGCGATTTGCATAATTCAGACTACTTTATAACGTCTGTTATTCGAACAGGATGCTGTTGCATGTCGATTCGCGGCGCTTTCTTCATCTATTAGCGTAATTAATATTTATGCTAATTTTAAGAACGAAATTTTTTAAAAAATTTTTATAATTATTTAGAAAAAAAAAGAAAAATTATTGTTACGCACAGAATGTTTAGTTGTGTAATTCGAATCACTTACGACTGGATTCTGAAATCTTATAGTTACGATTTACTAATTATTATATATTATATCAGCGATTTTTCACGCAGTTAAGCAGCAAACATATTTATTGTAATTATGAAAAATTATGGTCGAGAGCATGCATCTGGACATAGAATAAAATTCAGAAGACGAATTTCATTTAGAAAGTAATCATAATAATTAATTCCTATCTCGCCCCGCGAGCACTCAGCGGCTGCTCCTGATAACGAATAGGCGGAAATCCATTAAAGAAAATTGTCGGAGCAATTATTCGATCGATAAAAGCGTATTTATCCGTTATAAAATCGTCGGCGATGATGAAAGGTGACGCGGTGATACCAGCTGCGGCAAAATTTGCATGCGGACTCTCCTTTGAATTCGCAGTTATATAGAACGAACCCGGAGAAAATATAACGCACGAGATCGGCCCCTGTATCTCCCGAAGCTGTTTTCACAGATAACGTTTACGCAAGGATCGCGCTCTCTCATTCCGTGACGCGAAAGCTACTTTAGTCCCTCTCACGGTTCATAAATCGCGAGGAGACAGTTAGAGGAAACAGTCAGAGCAATTAACATAAAATGTTCGACTTATAACCAGATCGATTTGCATGCCATTTGCTCGCGTGTCCGCGGAAATAAATCCTCGTTTCACGAGGACACAAGCATGCGCGTCCGAAAGAGGCACGTCTCCTATCTAATTGCGAAATTTTTCGCGGATTTTTACGTAAGCTGGTTCTCGGGGGGGGCGATGCATTTCCAGATATAGTGAAAATTATTAACGACGATAAGCAACGAGACGTCGCGTTCATGCATATGAAAGTATCTGTGTGCACGCGCGTTATGTTTCTCTTGATGAAACAAGTTAGATTGTCGATTATACGAATACGTATGTGTTCCAACGCGCCTCGTCAACTCGAAATGAATTCTTTAAAACGCACGAAAAGCTAATGCAAAAAGAGTTTACTGCATCACCTCGGTGATATTTAAATTTTATGCACGTACACGTGCACGGATAATATCGCAAAGTTCATATATCTTTACTTGACTATTTAGCTATGTTTTACCGGAATTTATGATTACGATATGCATCTCATACTCATATCTTTTGCGCAACTATTTTTCTTTTTTGTTTTATTTGAGAGGAAATTGACATTCTGCAACATCCGGGCGATATATCTGGCTGCCGGAAAAATCATCGGGATATCAATTCAAAATAAAGAAATATGTAAGCATTTTCCGCCTTTATTCGTGACAAGAATTTAAGCTAATTTTTATCCGATTGCGCTTTTATTCTTCAAATTTTTCATTCTAATATAATCAAAACGCGTGTGCAGTGAATAACGATATATGTGGAGAAATTTAAATTATGTCAACATACTTCTTGTGCAAAGTGCATACATGAGCGAAATCTGAAAAATATTTTTTTTTAGGATATTAAAAGAACGCTCTTTGCGCTAAATCCATTTTGCACTCGCAGCTCTACGTGTTATTTTTCATTATTTTACGTATATGTATGTAAATTAAATTTTTCAAATCCGGTAAAACACGCTTTACGGAAAAGCGGTCTGGTACGTTCTGTCATTGATGTTATTTCAGTATGTGGATTATGCATGACCATGTAGAGAGAACTGCCATGTAACACGAACAATGCACGAAACACTTGGCTCTTGTATCACAATGCTATTGCGGACGATTTGCGGGCATTTTCAACGTCGCGTGTAAAATATACTTCGCATTTTGCGGTCCGCTATAAGAGCATCTAAAAAGAAACAAGAGCGAATGCACCTTCAAATCGCCAGCATCCAAACTTGCATTTATGCGCGAAATAAAATATTTCGAAGAAGGAATTATCTCTGTATTATTTACATTTGTAACCCGCATTACGCATAATAAATAAAAGTACGAGATACTCCAAATAAATAGAAAGAATGATGCTCAGGCTTTATTGAAAATTCACCCCTTTTTGTGAATTGACATATTAATTATTTTATTATCTTAAAATAAAGTTTTTATTGTCTAAGTCTAGACTATACAAGATGATCCATAATTTTACGATGCAATTGACAAGAGATTAATTCTTCATAAAAAAGTAAGTTAAATTTGCAGAATAAAATTTATAAATTTTATTTTTTTAATTAAATTTTTTTTAGAAAATTTTTAAATGGAAATATTACATCTCATTTTAATTTATATATCCTATGTTAAAGTGCGCATTGGACATTATAAAAAAAAGAATAAATTCTGATTTGCAATTTTGATTGATTTTTTCATGAAGAATCATACAATCTCTCTTGCCGATTGTATCACGAATTACGAACCACTCTATATATATTAATAATAAGTCGCAAACTCTTTAACCGTTGTAGAAATATTTTGTTTTAAAAAGTTATTATCAATAGAGTTAAAAATTATTGACAATAAAATATAGTTACAGTTATTGTTTATAATCTTATTAGCTATAGTTACAGTTATTGTTTTAAAAGTTATTGTCAACACAGTTGGATGCTCGTTGCCACGATCATTTGATACTTAAGTTACGTTTATGTCTGTCGCATTTCAAATAAAGCTATAATCAATTCGAAAAAGAGATGAGGATTCCAAACAAAAATGTACATTTTTCTAATTTTTTTAGTATTTTTTGATTGAATAAAACATGACGTCATCTCTTGATGTGCGTTCTCTGTGTTGAATATTTCTGCAACAAGAAGGGAGTACACTTTCACTTTCACATCTGATAATAATAGTTAGCGACCTAAATTTTAGTCATCAAAAAAGTCTGAGCGTCTCGTTCACAAAAAAGGGGTGAAAATAGGCATCACTTTTTGTAAATCAATAATAAGTTTTGCTAGTTATATATTTCAGGTATATACATACATACACACATACATATCTTTTATGCATATATATGTATATATGCATATACTGGTTTTATATTTGTCTTTTCTACTACTTGAGCGTGCAAAGAAAAAAAATTCTGAAGGAGTCCACAGTGAACATTGCGTAAAATCCATAACACCATACAACATTATTTATTTCAATATTTCATTAGTATTCGTACATTCATATCTCACACATAATATCTCGTTAAAATTAACGACAAAGTCTATCGTACGCCGCACACCTATACGAGAGAATTAATACATTTTCCATAGTATGCAAAGAATGCATAATGAAAATTAAAAAAAAAAAAAAAAAGAAATATCGGCTCAATCGTCGGTATCAATTCTTCTACAGTGGCCGGAAGTTGATTTTATCGCGTATGTCATAAAATCGACCAAAGTTATATATTCAGCGCGAGTTACAATATATATTTTCTAAACGATTTATTCGACCCTTGCGCAGAGGGATTTCAGTATTTCGCGTAATCATAATCGTCGCCGATTCGAAATAAATCTTTCTTTTTTCTCGTTGAATCGTTCATCGGGATATAGATGGAATCGATCAACACACTTACCACACTCTCGCACACTGGTCACTCACTGTGTACACACAACGTACATCAATCTTGTCCTTTTTTGTTCATTAATTGATTTTACATCCACACATTCAAGCGACAGACTCACATGAACGCTCGTTCGATCTGCGCCCCCGAATGCGGGCGGAGCCCCTTCCCAGATTTTTTTCCCCTCGTAATTCTCCCTGCGAGGTCTTTTTCTCCAACGCGAGAGTGATTTTGAAAGCGTGTCGCAACTAGTAAATTTTCTATTGCTTGCATCACGCGTCTTTCGTGTCTGCTTTTTACTAAATCAAACAAATGTCGTAAACACATTTATCTTAACGCTGATATTTATAGAATCAACAAATATCTATGGAATGTAAATATAATTATATATAAGGAATAAGAACGCTGTGATAAAAGGAGAGTTATACAAACATGCCTCGTGAAAGCTTTAAAGCTTGTCACTTTGATTCAATTTTGATAAACATTGATAAAACCCACGCGCCCCCCGATATAGAAATATTTCAGAACAATTGCTTTGTTTAGAAGATGGAAATTTAATAATTTGCTTCACTTACAAAAACTCTTCATTGTACGGATAATATTTTCTTTATTTATACAACAGTCTTCTCCCCACAGGAAGATTTCTTCCTAAAAATCTTGTTGTATGTAGATTTCGCGGATACTGGCAGCTGTATGTATACAATCGGATCTGGCATTTATGAGAAAGATAACATTTAATCAAGGTAGCGTGGCGATTCCATTGACATCGATTTTCATTAAATTACTCTCCAATATCGAAATAGCGGATATGCCTCGTGAAATACCGAGCGTGCTATATCGAACTATGTATTATTTGTTTCTCTCGGTATACGCGTAATCCTAGATATTGTAACCGGTATCTATTTCCCGTTTCCGTTTGAATTCAAAAATATTCCTCTCATACACGCCCTTCCTCTCCCGAGCGCATTTCCGTGCCCTATAATAAAATATGATTTCCTTCTCTGCGATATCACGTATCATAAAACACACCCGTATTTTTTTCATCTGCAAAATACACAACGTGAAAGATTCGAGTCTCTCCTCCTTTCACATGAAACGAAAGATCATGATAAATACACTAGACATATTTAAAATATTAATAATATTGAAAATCAGTTATATTAATATACGACAAAGTCACTGTCACATCACAATAAATAACACAACTATAGTATCACATCATTTTCAAATGAAAAGTTACGTTCCATAAATTTTCCTTTAAAAATAGAACTATTTCTGGATTTGCAAACACGAAAGAAGTTTCGAATCGCGCGAAAAATATCTCTGAACTAGGGAAGGAAAACTCCGCCAGCAATTCCTTGCCACGCGCAGAAACGAGAATATCTGTATTGCTATACTTGTAAATCACAACCAACGGAGTATCAGTTTATTAACTAGATGTGTTGTATATATATATATATATATATATATATATATATATATATCTTTTTTTATTTATCATACGTATCTAGAATTATAATCTTTATATCGAGCGACCAGGCCCGATCACAATGTAGGATTCTCAAGCGTCACGGATCGTTTCGCAGCGTCCAAAATGTCATCTGGCAGATTATTAATTTTTTTTAACACACGTCTTTTTCATTAAAAAAAAAGAAAAAAAATTGTGCTCGATTTAGAATTCTCAAATGGTATCAAGGAAGGAGATTAAAACGAGCCGCGAATGCCGATTCGCGAAACGCTCACCGAGAATCGAACTGCTGATACGTATATTATAGTGTAATATGCGATATAATATATAATATATAATATAATATCATAAACTATATATATACCCATATGAAATTCCTACCCAAGTCATCCGAATAGTTCAACGTTACCTTCTGAAGGAGAGAGATGAGAAGATCGCAGGTATTGCAAAGAGAAAGAGAAAACCATAATAAACTCTACGTTTCCTCATGCTGAAGCAAAATACGAATACTTTGGCACTTATTCATATCTTTGCAAAAGTAATATTAAAAAAATTGTTCACAAGCTCAATATAAATTCCATTTTATATTTTATGTAGAAGAAAATATCGAGATAATTATATATCAATGTATAACACGCGGGACAGTCGTTTCTACGATGATAAAGGTTCCTGTCATTTATTTAAAAGGATTTGTTTACATTTGTATACGCGACTTTTACGGGCTAGATTTTACATCAAAAGACATAAGCTATAAATTGCATTTAAATAAAATTAGTGCGAAGCGACCACCGGCGCTTTTTTTCAGAGGGAAAAAGTTATGTATATTTTATGCAAATGAGATTCTCATGTGGCAGCTTGCAGGAAATGTAATTCAGCATCTTAACCGTGTAAATTCAAAACTAGCTTTTTACAAAACGCAAAGGGAAAAGCTCTAATACTCATCTAAAATTGATCGAGCCTCAAGACATTGGTTTCTCTTTCATATCTCCCTCTTTTTCTCTTGTTCTTCTCTCTCCCTCTCTCTCTCTCTCTCTCTCTCTCCCTCTCTCTCTCTCTCTCCTTCTTGGGTAGGAAACAACATTGCATTAAAGAGTATAACTCGAGTAAAGAAATGTTCCCTATGCTAGTAATTAAAAATCTTATGTCGTTCGTAGCACGGCTACGAACGTGTTCTCACAACCTTATCACAACCTTATTATAGAGTGCCCTGGTGACGAGATCGAACTATCATCGGGTCGTCCGATCTAATTTTTTTTTTTTTTTTTTTCTTCACCCTACCAATTCACCGTTTAATCCATCGTTTGGCGCGGCACTCGAGGAGATGGCGGTTTTTCGCCGCCTGTTCCCTCGTGTTTTTATCGTTAAAGATACTTTAAATTGTATTCTGGTCATATAAATATTACTTCGCGAATATGTATGTTACGTACGTGTAAGTGTATGTGTATATGCATGCGTGTGTATATGTGATTCTATACAGGATATCTCGAAATCACCGATACATATTTTATTGACAAGCGACGAAGTCGCAAGAGCGGATGGCCCGCTTGGGAGTTTTACTCTCGAAAGCGGGCTCTTAATAGTAAAATGCCTCGGCAAAGACAGTCCAGAGAATCACTTCCAATTTCGTATTCATCGGAGGATTCTCAAACGAATGTGCAGCCTGTTTTAATGTTTCATGAAATGATGATAAAGCTATCAACCTCGCCGATGCGCATGAATAATACAAAATGCCATTTCTATTATCTTGTCGTTAAGTAAGACGAAGAATTGTAAATCAGATTTTGCGATCGCACAGATACGAAACGATGATTGTACATTCGAAAAAAGCCAATTATAAATAAATTAAGCAGCCCTCGTTAAAATTGATAGCGGTGATTTTCCGGTAAACCGTGTAGAGACACGTGACTGTATGATTTAAAGTGTGACTTTAATGACTATAATTCGCGGTCGTGATTGAGCGCGGGGCGAATCACGGAAATTTACGAATTCGGTGCTTCGAACATCGCGCCGAATAACGACCGTCCCGATAGTGACGAACGAGATGCTTCTTACGTTTGTTTCCTTACGCTACACGCTCCGCGATTGAGATAGAGAGACTTATGGGCTGAGTAATTAATTATTCACAACCGTAATACTTGTTAACGATCGATAGATACGTACGTGCGTCTACCGATCGGGTCTATCTTAAAATGTACGCACGATTATTTCTCCGTTGTCGTTGGTAAGAAAAGCACGTCCCCGATTTCTCTCCCACGCGCGTTTGCTAAACCGACAGACGTATTATCCAAAGGAGGATTTTTCAACCTCATCCGAGGTCGGAAACCTCCCCCGGACATCGCCGATTGTCGCGCGAGGGATGGAAAGAAGAGGGTGGCTTCTCGCGAGATCGGCGAGAACGCGAGTCTCCCCCCGACTCATGACCTCAATTCCGATCTACGATCCGGTAGTGAGCATTGTTGACCGTGATAGATCGTACTTTTATGCGTTTTCTCGAGAGTGCTAAATTCAATATCATTAATCATTTTCTAGCGGCTATAGATTAATCTGTGAAACCGCGCGAGATGAGATTCGTGGTATGAAGCTGGTATGGAGCTTCTCGCGATAATATTAGGGGAGGATGATCGCCGGCCAACGCAAGGAGTCATAATTTCCTTTATTACACTCGCGAAAAATTTCGCTTTGCAACTTTTGCCCTCGGCAACTCTTCAGGGACGAATTAGCGCTGGCCCGGCTGCCAATCTTGATTGCAATGCAACCGCCTGCATCTCTCAGATGAAGCTACATCCATTTCCTCCCTCAACATCTTCTTGAAATCCTTGATAAATTTTCGCGAAACTTATATAGATAAGTGCACGTTGCTCCGTTAGAATTTTCACGGCAATCCGTTATGTCAGTTGAAGGAAACAGATTGCTGGCGTTTTAGTTTTTGTTCGAAATTTAAATTTACTTTGACAGTCGCGTAATTCAAATTAAAAAATTTTCTTTGGGTCCACGATATTAAGAGTCTAGATTAATCCTATCAATTTTAACAATTTTCGCGTAAACATAAATCATTCATTTTTCCCTGTCATTCTTGAATATGACAGAACGAGAATTAATGGAACTTGCGCGCAAATTTCTCTCTTTTTCGACGTGAAAAACAGAGATTTCTTCTGCGCATTGCTCTCATTACACGAATATTGCTGCTCGCGCTAAGATCGATATCTTAATTAAACGCTTAGTCAAAAATAAATTACCGCCTCGACTCAAGTTTCGTAGGATCGGTTCGTAACTTGTCGTGAAAGGATAATAATTCCATCAATTTACGATCCGGTAACTTACTTGCTGCGGGTTCTCTCGTTTCGTAGCATCGTCGTCTTTGTGCTGACTGCGTTTAAGTTTTTACCGCGTAACATAACGAGCTGTGCGGGCAAACAAGCGATCTCGAGGTAAGCGAGGCGTCAAAATCTCCGTTAATTGCGACGTGCGGCTACGCGCAAACAACGCTTCTCCCTGGACGAAGAACTTATTTAACGACTCTCGAATTGATTAGCGGACGGAAGTCCCGCGGGTACAGAGCGACTACTATCAATCGATCACCGCGAGATTCCGCTTCGCTTGCTGTCACTGGAGCAAGAGATTCGAGAGATCGGCCAGTCGCGAGGATCCTCCGCGTCGCCAAATCCTAAGAACCTCAGCGTATTCGCAGCAGTCGCCTGAACGCTCTTCTATAATCGAGATTGAAGATCGTATATATGAGGGGATTGAGAGCGCTATTGACATAACCGAGCCACGTGATGAAGTACACCATCCGGTCCGATGGGCAACAGGCCGGACAGAACGGCACGATGACGTACATGAGGAAGAATGGCAGCCAGCAGACAACGAATACGCCCATGATGACGCCCAGGGTCCTCGCCGCGCGTCTCTCCTTGGACAACGAGATCCGCTGTCGTTCCTCGATGAACTGGTAGACGGTCGCCGAGGTGGCGACAGCATCACCGGCACCGGCGGCACGTCTGGTAGACGCGGTGGTTCCGCTACCGCCTATCGTTACCTCGGTAGGCTCGTCGTCGATCAGCGACGGCTTCGCCTGCAAACGGGGCGTCGAGCGCTCGTTGTGATTTGTCTCCGAGCTGACCGATTCCTCGGCGTCGTCGGTCTCGCGGTGTCTGGTGGACTGCACCGGGCCCAGCCTGCTCTGTCGAGCTCGTTCCCGAAGTCTCCTGCGCGTCGCCAGGAAGATCTCCAGATAGACAAGGCTCATCAGCAGCAACGGTATGAAGAATGAGCCCAGGGAGGAGTATACGACGTAGCCCTGGCGTCTGGTGAGTTGGCAGGGCGTACCAGGTTCCAGTTCCTCCGGCCAGTCGTTCCAGCCGGCTAAGGGCGGCGAACTGATAGCACCCGAGAGGATCCACACGCCGGCGATCGTCCCGAGAACTCGCTTGAGGGTGCGCTTCTGAGCATAGTTGATTGGATCGGTGATCGCCCAGTAACGGTCCATCGCGATCGCGCAGAGATTGAGGATGCTGGCGGTGCAACAGAGCACGTCGCACGTCAGCCACAGTTTGCATAGATGAATGCCGAAGATCCACTTGCCCAGTAGCAGGTAGGTTACGTTAAATGGCATCACGAGTATCGCCACCGCGAGATCGGCCACTGCCAGCGAGACGATAAAGAAATTCTGGACGATCCGTAACGGCCTGTACGTGAACACGCTCAGGATCACCAGCATGTTGCCGAACACAGTCGCGACTATGAGAAAGCTCAAGGTCAGCGTGGCCACCACGGCCTCCCACGTCGGTAGATTCGAGCCTGTCTCCTCTTCCGGGACACTGCAGCCCCCCACCTCGTAATCGTCGGACATCGTTCCGCCAGACTCTCCGCTTGAATTCATGTCGTCCAGGATACCCTCTGCGAATCAAATCGTTCTTTATAATGTCATTGTTGTTGGTAAGTCTATTTCTCTCTTTTTCTCTATCTCTCTTGTTTTGCTTCCTCATAGAGGAAGCTTTGCTTTTGTGGAAATTTTTTTTTTTTTTCAAATTTTGATGACAATGTTCTAAAACGTCGAAAAAACATATTTTTACAAAATGTCCGTATGTGTATATGTACGTGTGCACAAAAAGGACATGGTGGCTCTTATCTTCCATAAACTTTGAGATAACAGGCTACATTTTTTTATATGAATAGAGTTAAAGGTTGGTTGATATTGTACTTGGCTAGGATCGGTGAAAGGATTTATTTTTTATAAAATTTTGAATTTTTCAATAAATGTCTGAGCACGCTTTAACTTCCACAAATTTTGAGATATCAGTCTAAATATTTTGATATGAATAAAATATTATTAAAGAATGGTTGGTATTGAATTTTATGGGAATTGATTTAAGAGTTTATTTTTTATAAAATTTTGAATTTAAAAAAAAAATGTGGTTGCTCTAACTTCTGCAAATTTTGAGATATCGGGCTAAATATTTTTACATGAGATATTTTTACTGATATTAAAGAGAAGGAAAGAAAATGATTTGGAAGCAATGTGCAAGTTTCTAATTTGCACAATTTTCTACTTATTTTTTTTCTTTCATTCGTTGAACGGTACCAATGTTTATAAAAAGGGCGCTCGTTAACTTTGATATTAAAGAGCTCTGATATGACGTGATTAATTTAAATATGCAAAAGTTAATTTGACTTCCAA
This sequence comes from Cataglyphis cursor, assembly GCA_039654345.1. Taxonomy (NCBI): domain Eukaryota; kingdom Metazoa; phylum Arthropoda; class Insecta; order Hymenoptera; family Formicidae; genus Cataglyphis; species Cataglyphis cursor. The sequence goes on along the minus strand of JBCEZX010000024.1, from coordinate 2,120,235 downwards.
ACGCACACAAAAATGTATATTTAGTTTGTATATGAAATTTAAGTAGCATTCAATATGCAAATTATAAATTCAAACTGTACTTTTCTAGTAATAGGTACGATTGCGAACTTTAAAACAGCGAAATGTCGTCTCAAATAAAAATTAATACGAACTTTGTGTTTCTTCGTTGAAATTTTTACGTTGCGGAAATGTATTCGCCAATTCAATTTACTTATGTCAACCAAACTTTTCAGCGTCAATCTATAAGGTTGATCGAAGAGTTAGGTTTAGCCAGACCATGTCGAATCGCTAAAAAGACACATACCACGCGAGCGTGTAAAAGCGTTCCAAAGTTTCGGAAAGATTGCAATTTCTCCGAGTTGTCGAATCACTTACCATGTATCAATCAAAATGCATTTCAAAAAAATATGATCAGAGATGACTAGAGCAAACACTTTAAATTTGCGCATCTCAGTCTAAATTATTTTATAATTTACTTTAAATACTTTTTAAATAGAGTCTACATTATTTGTTTTATAATTCACTTCAAATACTTTTTAAATAATAAATCCAAACTTTACCGTCAAATAATTTTTGTAGATTTTCCGTTCAATTTATTTAAAATTATAAATTTTTTTCAAACAGCGTTTAAACCGACTAACTAAAAACAGGCTCCGGAGTCAAAGGGTTAAGCGATTATAATTATTCACATGCATATTCAATAAAAATCAGATGTTATACAGCCAACTGGTTTGAAAACAACGAGTAAAATTATTAACGTCGCTAATAAATCGCAACGTCAAGCGTTGGCAGCGACGCTTTTTCCCGACGTTATAAATTATCGAGCCGCAGATTACGGCGCATATACATTCGGCTACACGCAGGAGGTATTATTTTCTGCACGAGAGAGCCCGCAAGAAGGGCCCCAAAGCGCGGAAAATGTTTCCATTTTCGTGAGCCACGACTTTGTCACGCTCTCTCCTCGGCTCTCGAAACTGGAAACCTCGCCGATAAAAATATACGGTTTAACGACACGCGCGTGTGAATTTTCGCGCGAGAAGAGAAGCGAGATGAACGTCCCGTGAGACGGTGAAGTAGGATTTTCCGCACTCTCGCGCGGAACTTTTCCGAACCATTGAAGACGGACGATATTGAAGGCGCCGTCCGAGAAATCCGAGTCCTCGCGAAATCTTTACGACCGAAATTTTCTTGCCCCTTTTTTTTTTCTCTATCGAGGAGAGATTACGACGCGCAACGCGAGGCGGATCGCGTGAGATATAACATTTTTCACGCCTTTCGTCCTCTTTCATTTCCGCGCAATTACCACGTGGAGATTCGGGAAAACATCGCTCCCCACGTTTTGTTTGCCACTCGTCATGTCAAAACCGTTCGGGTGCTTCATCATCCTCGTACTCGGCCCTTCTAACTTTCTCTCTCTCTCTCTCTCTTACCCTATATTTCTCTTCTCTCTCTCTCTTTCTCGTCTTCTCCGCACCGACTAATCTGAAGCACGAGAGAACTGTCGAACTTCAATTATTACACATGTTCAGCTACAAGGCAAATATTGATTTACTTAATGCTGAAGGGCTGATGAGAGCATCGCCAAGTACCCGAGAGTACTCTTCAGAGGGGCATGCAAAGGGAGTTGTCAGCTCGACGAATCAGTGAACCGCAAAGTGAAAAAAAAAAAAAAAAAAAAAGATATCGCGCGCGTTGAGATGTTAATCGCTGGAAAAACCACGGCCAAATTAACGCTAAAAGCTCTCATAGGAATTCTGTTGATGAAATATTCACAGACTGAAGCTACCGTATCGAGCCGCTGGTATTTGATTGAAGCAATCAGGGAACTTTCATAATACCTAACATCGTTTGAAATCGACTTTGTTAAGCTTATCCGACTCGATCGCGCTGAATTCGTCGTGTTTCGAGCGCGTATACAGGAAGCTTCTGCATTCCGAAAGGGAAGGCATCGAGATTGATTGTAAAAATCGACGATAACGGCGTCCCACTTACCCGCGAAGCTGCATACACGATTGATTAGTTAAATTCTTAAGCGCGGGGGTTATTAATAACGAAGCGAATTGCGGTTAACACACGATACAGCAACGTTTGTATATCACGTTTCAGTTGTCTCGCATGCAAATCTTCATGCAGAAACATACATACACACATACATCATCTCTCTCTTCTCGCATGCAACGTGTTTATAAACTTTCAAGAAAATCACCGCGCGTGTAACATTGAAACTACTTATAATAATTAATGCGCAAAAATCATTAATCACGCGACTAGGGCGCGACGAGGATGGCCGGAGTTGGAGAACAATGCATATTCTGTCGCGAAGTATTTTGAGTTGAACCGCGACGTAATTTCGCTCGTAACAACTCGGTGAGTTTCACCGAGTTACAAGTTTCCATTAAAAAAAAAAAAAAATAAATAAAAAAAAGAAGAACGAAAGTAGAGCTCCCTCCTCGTCACCGCAACATCGTCCATGAGTGAACGCGCGTCCTAAAATTCGATTATAACTCCATCATTATCCGAGTTTCACGTTCAACCGGATTATAAGCTAAACAGAAAATTTAGGAAATTGCACCAGCGTCGAAATTCTCCCCAAAAACATCGCACAGTTCACACAAATATGTTTTATCAGAATTTTTAGGGTGTGTTTTTAAAGGGAGAAACCAGTGTAACAGCTGAAAAAAAAATCTATTTTTAATGATTTTTTTCTGGTAAATAATTTTTTTTTTTTTTAATCACATTATTAACGTCACAAAGTAGATTGAACTACCTTTTGCGAAATTTTTTTTGTTAAAAAATATTAATATTTATAGCTATAATAGCTTATATTGTGAGTAATCTTAAAAAGAAAAAAAAAAAAAAAAAAAAATGGGCGCATTCGTAACGGGGCAACGAAACAAAAAAAAACAAACATTTTCTCAAAATATAAGACAATAAGCTTCAGTTGCGTATGGAATTTTTGATTGAATAATTTGTTTTTTTGTAATGTTAAAAAACAGAGATCAATGTCTCACTAATTTTGATACTTTTTCCTTCGAAAGTCCGCCATTTTGTAACAAATGATTTTTTATTCAAATCCATACGTGCAACTGAAGCTATTGTCTTATATTTTAAGAAAATGTTTGTTCTTTTTTATTCAGAGCTTTTATTGGCACGCTATACGCATGCACCCGTTTTTTTAAAGTGACACTATTGGCTATTGTAGCTATAATATTTCTCAACAAAAATTTTACAAAATGTAGTTCAAATTATATACTTTGTGATGCTAATAAAGTGATTTTAAAATCACTTTATTATTTAACAGAAAAAAATTCTTAAAAATAAGTATTTTTACACCGGTTTCCCCTCTTAAGGACGAATCTGTCCGTCGTCGTGTGTATCGCGCCGATAATAAATTGCTGTCCTTAAAATTCTGCGAGGCGTGGATTACAAATGGGGTTGCACACTTTTCGTCAGTATCACGTCACGTGAGATAAATTTCGCGTAATCGATAAATTCTGTTTTACGTGCCGCAGCCTGGATACGATGTAACGTTACGTGACGGTGGCGACTTTCTTATGCGCTTTTGCACACGAATCAGAAGTGGCTCGCGACAATCTCGCATTCTCAACCGGCACATTACACATTTCTATCGCGTTTTAGAATCAATTATGCGCACTGTTTCGTCGAAATTGCATTATGGAAAATTGCACGATGGAAAATTTTATCAATATAATTCTTTTAAACGCGCCACTTTCCTATGTAGGACGTTCCAATTCCTTTAATTTTACAATTTTCTTAATTTTTCGATATACGTCAAACATTATTCTACTTTTGTACTTTGCAATAATAATATTAGTAATAAATTGAAAACCCTGGGAAAGGAAAACATTTAATTTCAAGAGAAACAGATCCATCTGACTCGCTCATGTTGTCTGGTGTAACTTCACTACAGGATTTTAGTTTGCTTAAGCTTATAACTAGAATATCCCAATTAAAGTACGTCAACTGCAGCGACTCTAGTAGTTGCTTTCGAGTTTTGATTAGAACAGAAAGTTCCCGTCGACTTCAATTTTAAAATCCGGCTTAAATGGCGCATGACTTTTTTGTTATATTGTAGTATTTATTGCTCGACTTTATTGAGATATAAGCCTGTTAATTCGCACATTAAAAACAATTTATTATGATTTCCTCTTGAACATTCAACGCTAAAAGCGCATTTCCTTGAACGTTAAAAGCGTAGTTTCCTCCTCTTAATATTCTCCTTAAGGCAAATATAAAGTAATGTTGCCTGCATAAAACTGACTCCTCATTATTTCGAGCACCGACACGAGAAGTAATCCACGTATATAATGATAAACATCGATTGATCTCGTTTAACGTGAGACAATAACAAGAAGATAATACTGTTAGAATTACACGCTTCGTATTAGCATGCACCGTTCACTTCATTAGTTGATCCTACTGTAACTCATAACGTTTCGAGTACAGAGCATTAACAGCGGAATGCCATGCCTCTGTCTCTCGATGGCAATCGATGAGGCGTAATTGGCATGAACGCGAAAGGGCACTTGTCGAATATTCGGAACCTATCCTGACATTAATCACAAACCGGGTCAGCTGGCTTTTAAATCGCTTGCGTAATCATAAAATTATTTCATTCTCAATCAATACACGATTCGATTTGCAGAAACAATATCTAAAGAATATTTATTATAGCGAGAAGCAGAAAGAGAAAGAAAGAGAGAGAGAGAAATTATATTCCCTGAATAATTGCAATCATTGTAAATCAAGTGTACAAATATTTGGCAAATCCAAATAAAGTAAGGCGGAAAGGACAAACAACTTTGGAGGAATAAACAGAAAATCGGCTTGGCCGTTTCTAGCCATACGAGATCACGCTATGGAATGGCCATGCACGATACAAGAAAATCACCGTCGATTGTATTCGCTGCAAATAAAATTAAGGTACAATTGGCTTTGGAAGTAAGTTCCAGAAATCGGAAGAAAGTTCCGGCAAAGTATTCTAAAATAATTGAATTTCCAGTCGTGGCCTTAATTCTTTGCCTGCGAATCGTCTATCGTTATTTTTTATTTTTTTTTTTTTTCCCTTTTTTTCGATCGAATGATTTTTCGATTGTTACGCAATCTGTTATGCAATCTCCTCGCAACAACGGCAAATCACTTACTATCGAGTCCAGCGCTATACGCGTCCGGTCGTTCATGCGAAACCGTCAGAGACACATCGGACGTCACATTTTGATCCCCTGCCTCGCTTTACGACGATCGATCAGCTGATTTCAGCAAGGATCACGGGTCAAGTCGATCATCGGCTCCCACGGATTACACCGCCTGCAATGAAAAGCACACAAACCATTATAAACTTATTGTGAAACTTATTCTAAAATTTATCACGCGGGATAAAAAATTCCGATGTAATTCGAAAAGAATAGATTTTCGATAAAAGCGAATGATAATCTTTCTCCTCCGATAATATCGGGGAAATTGAAATAAAATCCTATAAATTATAAACGTTAATCCTATTATTTATTTTATCCTAATATATATCCTCTATTATGTCAAGCGCCACTGATTTTTACATTACCGTTGGTTTATATGCACGCGACAAATAAAAATAGAGTTACGTTCGCGTACCGTGATACGCGCATTGAACGAAGGCAATAAAATGGAACGCGTAAATACACGGCAAATCGCGCCGCATCGAAAAGTTTGCTTCCACCTTTTTTTTTTCCGCCCCGAAGTGGGTTTTATCGCGGTGAGGGAAAATTTAATTCGAGAGTTAACCCAGTTTCAGAAGAATGTGCGCGAGAAGATCTGTCCATATATATACATAGATACGCATTTGTAAAGTGAGGTGCTTTGCATCAGCTTTGCAGCAGCAAACTTATAACAACCGTGAAAGCAGGCGCGACAAATAGTGCAGACCGATCGCGTTCAGGGAGAGAGAGAGAGAGAGAGAGAGAGAGAGAGAGAGAAAGATTTCGCAAGGATGTCGTTTTGCGAATTTCGAAGCTAACGCGAAGTGATAAAAGTTTCGCGCGAATCCGGCGAAGTAGTAAAATCGTTTCGCGCAACCTTGTATATAATCGCTGTTATGGCGGAAAGAAGAAAGCTTCTCGGAAATTCAAGTGCTATAAATTAAACGGAGAAAATGATTTTAGAGAACAATGTGTTTTAAAGCACATTGTAAAAGTATATTTGACTTTTTTAATTTTTCGAATTACAATACGCATTGTATTCGTAATGTTTGCCAACGTCCTTTTATCAGGAAGCATTATTCATTTATTCATCAGCGCTTTAATAATATTATATAAAAAAAATTATAACAAAACTATTCAAATAATAAATAAAATTATTTCAGAAATATTAAGGAAGATTCATGGCAGAATTTATTATCATGCCAGCGTACTAAATAAATTTTTACGCTATTCACAGTGCTAATCGCGAATAGAGTAATGAAAAGAAAAAGATCAGATGACAAATGTACATTACGTAATATCTTTTTATTAAAGTAATAGTGTGAGTATAATCATTGCTCGTTATTTGAAGAGAAAAGTTATTAGATTTGCAGAAAATATATACTCTCTCTGTACACGAAGATCTTTCTATGCGTGACAATACGTCGCCTTAAGCAGTTAAATCGACGTTATGGCACGTTCTATATTTCGTCTGCAGCAAATTTCCACTTTGAAAAATGTTCAATTTTTCGAAAAGAGGACAAACGTCTACGCGCATAAGGCTCGAGAAAACAAAGAGAGAGATTTAAATCGCATGACACGGGATGGCACTGTCACTGCCAAGTTTTCTGTTGCGAAATGAATTTCGACCCTATAACTCGACAAAGTAGAGAGACGCACTTATAACAGATGTCGAATATCCTTGAGAAAAGTGCCGTGACGTGTAGTCGACAATGAGAGATAAAATATATCGTGCAAAGTATTATTTGATGATAAGTTTTGAAATACGTTTTGAGATTTAAATTTAATTCACGACATAGTCTATTTTCCATAAAAATTCTTATACAATTAGAATTATAAAAATATATTAATATATAAATATTAATATATAAAAAAAAATTATAAAAATATATTATATAAAAGAATATCTTGACACGGAAAAAGAGAGAAGGTAAGGATACTTTGCGAACAGGAAAAAAATATGCATAGATAGAATAGGAGGGAATCTTGATGAAGAAACATTAAACAAACATAAGAAAGAAAAATAAATAATAAAAAAAATGTAATGTATTGCAAAAAAAAAAAAAAGAGAACACGGAAAGGTGTTTCTCGAAAAGTATATATCTGTATTGTTCCCGTCGTAAATTCGCATTCTATTTATTATTCCAGCAACATTTCGCATTTACTACTCACCAAACTGGCAGATCGATTCCTACGGGATTCATTTCTCAGTCGAATTTGCTCGTAAATGTACACAAGAGATCGCAAACCAGCGATTGACCTGACTGAAATTTATGATACCCGACAATTTCGTGAAATAATCGTCTTCGACTGTTCATGCAAAATGCAGATGTTTATAACTTTACCATTAAATGAGAAAAATAAATGAATTGTGGGCGTTTTTTATGCTTAATCTTTGGAACAGGCTTTTAAACTTTAAGACAAGTACTTTTCTATCACTTTTAAATAGCCAATTCTCGGCTGTTTTCAGCTTTAAAGGTTTACTATTAGGTATTCTAATCGTTTCACTTTACGCGGCATGCTAGTTTGATGGAGTAGTTGTAATCTGATAACTGTTTCGCCTTAATCACTTCATTATCTGACATGCGCAACCTGCAATAGATAGCCTTAATTTTGAATAAATTCAAACAACACTTCGTCTTCATTCGTTGTCATATAATATTACAATATTAATATACAGTGCATTACACGTATACGTACACGTCTTTTAGAAATAATTTAAATTCTACGACGTAAATATAAATCCAAAGATCTGGAAAAGATTCGGAGCTATACAAAATGAAGCATAATACATTCTTAGGAAGTTCACCGTACGGCCATTGTATGCATACGTCGTCGAATATATTTCACATTTCACAGAACGAGTTTTACGCAATAAGAAGGAGAATTGAACGGGATATTATCTCGTGCCGCACACACATATAACCGTGCTCTATCGCATGTATTTCCCTTGCCGGATTTCGCTGATGGATCCCTCTTGTAGGGAAATTGCTGTTCACTCTAAGGAAGCTTATTTCCCTATCTTTTCGGTACGAAGATTGTAACGGTATAAGCAGCTGCTGCTTGAAAGCCTCGTAATTTTCATAAATTGAAATTCCGAACGTATATGTATAAGCCGAATTAAGCAACCACCAGAAATACATGGACGTTTAATTCGGCTTACATCCGTTCGGAATTTTAATTATTAATTCAATATATATATATATATATATATACACGCACATACACACACTTTCTCAATTTGTAGTCAACTGAAGTTTTACCAACAAAAATTTAATCTTGCCGGTTTACGTTTTCGGCTTCAATTGTAGTAAGTACTCGCTTAAAAGCAGCTTTTAAACACCGCAACGTTATACGTGCCACACTAATTTGCATATTTTCATCGAACATTCTCCTTCAGTTATTCCCAAGCTTTAACGTTCTTAGATGAATAATTGTAAATTACTTTCGATTATCTTTTTATTCAAATCGCGAAATTTTATCTTTATAATTCAAGTCGATAGGTCTCGACTTTCCTCGCGTTCGATATTATATCAATGTTTGAAATTTCCTTCTTCGAACTGTGGTCTAAAATTATATGCAAATATCTTGGCTGAATTAGGCCGCTTAGTGTGTTTGAGGTATAAGCTTTGACATAATTAAATTTGAGATGAGAAATATAAATATAATACGAAAAAAAGGAGAAAGCATTATATGAAGCAAATCAAATTTTTTTATACGGGAAAAGCAGAAAGAAAATTTAATACATAATACGAAACTTTTAAAATATAAATGTAACTCGTGCACCTTTGTGATATCGCAATACACAAATTTTCCTGTTGACTATGCTTGCTTTCACATGTCTCAAGTGAACCGATTCTGTTTTTAAATTCTCTATCTTGAGAATTCGAAACGTGTACCGTAAAAAGATCAGTTCGGCTTCATGAAAATGAGAACAATCGGCAAGAAGAGCAAGAGATTCTCGTTTTCGATACATTTCTTAGTTACAAGGTTCTCTCTCCCTCAATTTTATAACGTTTGCAGCAATAAAGGCAGCCCAAGCGGACGCATTGCGTGCATTTCTTCTATGTTTTTATCTTTAGTTCTTCGCATCTATGACCGCTATCAACCCACTTTTGATGATACCTACAACTTCCATGCTGATGATTCCTACAAAGATACAGTTGTTGCAAATACAGCGTTTAATGTTATCGCGAAAATTCATATAACGTACAAATTACAAATATCTTTCTGCACTTTGGATTAGTATAATTTTCAGTTAATTGCGTATTAACTTTGTCTACACAGCTTAGATTTTATGGATTTACTAGTCGTTTCAATGCCCCAACGACTGATCACTGGTATATTCATTTAATATATATATTGCAGTATTAATTATGAAAATGCGCGATCGAAATGATCATTGAAATTATTCCCCTTTTAATTTTCTATACATTAATGACATTAATGAGACATACATATATACATATATTAATGCAAGAATTGGAAATATTCTATCTCCAACTGCGTGTGAGTGCGTGTGAGTATGATATATACAAACTTTATCTGCATTAATTAGATTTACGCACTAAAGCTTAGGCAGAAATTTTAATAAAATTACGAAGCAGTAAAGTGTTGCGCCACCAGCCATCGGGAGCAACGTTATCATGAAAATACGTGACAGTTGTTTAAATGCAAACTAAATAGTTTCCATTGAATAAATAGCATATAATTTTCACTGATATACATTTATAGATGTTATTTGTTGAAAACTTTTATATTACTCCCTCTCTCTCTCTCTCTCTCTCTCTCTTTCTATATATATATAGAGCATTCCGGGGAGAATTGAAAATATCCTCCCCAAACAATTCTTCTTCTTCTTCTTTTGTCATTTTTCTGTCATTTAATTATGCTCGAGAATGTAACAAATGTACTAAAGTAATGAAGATATAATAAAGATCATATTTTTTCGTATAAAGAAATATTTTACCGTTAACATTACTGAAAGACAAAGATGGGACGGAAATGCGTGGATAAATTAAACGAGCAATTAGGATCCCTCGTCAATCGCTGATATCGAGACAGAGACACCGCAAAGTGCTCTGTCAAAGACCAATTCGAGGTCCATTATCACAATGGACAGGCTAAAAGTTCGATTGACACGCAGCCTATATATATATATATATAAAGAATCAAGTGACGGGTATTCGATACGATGAAAGTTTTTATTTCAAAGGACTGTCGTTACGTTAAATGTCTTTGAATGTCTTTTACCGATGAATAATGGCGATGTATTTATATTATGTTACTACGTTGAAAATTGAATATTACGCAAACTCTCAATATTTATCGAAAATTTAAATCACGTTTATTGAGAACGAACCAAATATCATCGAATTGTTTGGACACGCAAGTTTCAACGTTATTCGATATGTAAAGATGACTGAAAATCGATCGAGTAAATCTATACTTTCATGAAATTTCTAGCTATGCACGTTGTTTCAACATCTCCGATTCATTTCAGTCCAAAGAATTTATGTTTCGACCAAGTAATAATTCTCGATAAAAGTATTGCCAAAAAAAGTTTAGTTTGCTTTCTTTCTCCGTGTCAGAATTTATTCAGTGTAAGTTAATAACGAATTTATTCGTTAAAGTCAAAGAAAAAGAAAAGTTGGATTGTGTAATTGAAATAATTATTTGTCTTTTTGCAATAAGTTGAAGTACATTCCAACTTCCTTACAACAACAATTTTATTTCAATATTTCAATATTTAAATAAAATTTATATATATATATATATATAAATTTTTTTTTATTTCTGCAATGAATATTAATAAAGGAATTCCTTTATTAATATTCATTGCAGAAATAAAAAAAAATTTATATATATATATATATATAAATTTTATTTAAATATTGAAATATTGAAATAAAATTGTTGTTGTAAGGAAGTTGGAATGTACTTCAACTTATTGCAAAAAGACAAATAATTATTTCAATTACACAATCCAACTTTTCTTTTTCTTTGACTTTAACGAATAAATTCGTTATTAACTTACACTGAATAAATTCTGACACGGAGAAAGAAAGCAAACTAAACTTTTTTTGGCAATACTTTTATCGAGAATTATTACTTGGTCGAAACATAAATTCTTTGGACTGAAATGAATCGGAGATGTTGAAACAACGTGCATAGCTAGAAATTTCATGAAAGTATAGATTTACTCGATCGATTTTCAGTCATCTTTACATATCGAATAACGTTGAAACTTGCGTGTCCAAACAATTCGATGATATTTGGTTCGTTCTCAATAAACGTGATTTAAATTTTCGATAAATATTGAGAGTTTGCGTAATATTCAATTTTCAACGTAGTAACATAATATAAATACATCGCCATTATTCATCGGTAAAAGACATTCAAAGACATTTAACGTAACGACAGTCCTTTGAAATAAAAACTTTCATCGTATCGAATACCCGTCACTTGATTCTTTATATATATATATATATAGGCTGCGTGTCAATCGAACTTTTAGCCTGTCCATTGTGATAATGGACCTCGAATTGGTCTTTGACAGAGCACTTTGCGGTGTCTCTGTCTCGATATCAGCGATTGACGAGGGATCCTAATTGCTCGTTTAATTTATCCACGCATTTCCGTCCCATCTTTGTCTTTCAGTAATGTTAACGGTAAAATATTTCTTTATACGAAAAAATATGATCTTTATTATATCTTCATTACTTTAGTACATTTGTTACATTCTCGAGCATAATTAAATGACAGAAAAATGACAAAAGAAGAAGAAGAAGAATTGTTTGGGGAGGATATTTTCAATTCTCCCCGGAATGCTCTATATATATATAGAAAGAGAGAGAGAGAGAGAGAGAGAGAGGGAGTAATATAAAAGTTTTCAACAAATAACATCTATAAATGTATATCAGTGAAAATTATATGCTATTTATTCAATGGAAACTATTTAGTTTGCATTTAAACAACTGTCACGTATTTTCATGATAACGTTGCTCCCGATGGCTGGTGGCGCAACACTTTACTGCTTCGTAATTTTATTAAAATTTCTGCCTAAGCTTTAGTGCGTAAATCTAATTAATGCAGATAAAGTTTGTATATATCATACTCACACGCACTCACACGCAGTTGGAGATAGAATATTTCCAATTCTTGCATTAATATATGTATATATGTATGTCTCATTAATGTCATTAATGTATAGAAAATTAAAAGGGGAATAATTTCAATGATCATTTCGATCGCGCATTTTCATAATTAATACTGCAATATATATATTAAATGAATATACCAGTGATCAGTCGTTGGGGCATTGAAACGACTAGTAAATCCATAAAATCTAAGCTGTGTAGACAAAGTTAATACGCAATTAACTGAAAATTATACTAATCCAAAGTGCAGAAAGATATTTGTAATTTGTACGTTATATGAATTTTCGCGATAACATTAAACGCTGTATTTGCAACAACTGTATCTTTGTAGGAATCATCAGCATGGAAGTTGTAGGTATCATCAAAAGTGGGTTGATAGCGGTCATAGATGCGAAGAACTAAAGATAAAAACATAGAAGAAATGCACGCAATGCGTCCGCTTGGGCTGCCTTTATTGCTGCAAACGTTATAAAATTGAGGGAGAGAGAACCTTGTAACTAAGAAATGTATCGAAAACGAGAATCTCTTGCTCTTCTTGCCGATTGTTCTCATTTTCATGAAGCCGAACTGATCTTTTTACGGTACACGTTTCGAATTCTCAAGATAGAGAATTTAAAAACAGAATCGGTTCACTTGAGACATGTGAAAGCAAGCATAGTCAACAGGAAAATTTGTGTATTGCGATATCACAAAGGTGCACGAGTTACATTTATATTTTAAAAGTTTCGTATTATGTATTAAATTTTCTTTCTGCTTTTCCCGTATAAAAAAATTTGATTTGCTTCATATAATGCTTTCTCCTTTTTTTCGTATTATATTTATATTTCTCATCTCAAATTTAATTATGTCAAAGCTTATACCTCAAACACACTAAGCGGCCTAATTCAGCCAAGATATTTGCATATAATTTTAGACCACAGTTCGAAGAAGGAAATTTCAAACATTGATATAATATCGAACGCGAGGAAAGTCGAGACCTATCGACTTGAATTATAAAGATAAAATTTCGCGATTTGAATAAAAAGATAATCGAAAGTAATTTACAATTATTCATCTAAGAACGTTAAAGCTTGGGAATAACTGAAGGAGAATGTTCGATGAAAATATGCAAATTAGTGTGGCACGTATAACGTTGCGGTGTTTAAAAGCTGCTTTTAAGCGAGTACTTACTACAATTGAAGCCGAAAACGTAAACCGGCAAGATTAAATTTTTGTTGGTAAAACTTCAGTTGACTACAAATTGAGAAAGTGTGTGTATGTGCGTGTATATATATATATATATATATATTGAATTAATAATTAAAATTCCGAACGGATGTAAGCCGAATTAAACGTCCATGTATTTCTGGTGGTTGCTTAATTCGGCTTATACATATACGTTCGGAATTTCAATTTATGAAAATTACGAGGCTTTCAAGCAGCAGCTGCTTATACCGTTACAATCTTCGTACCGAAAAGATAGGGAAATAAGCTTCCTTAGAGTGAACAGCAATTTCCCTACAAGAGGGATCCATCAGCGAAATCCGGCAAGGGAAATACATGCGATAGAGCACGGTTATATGTGTGTGCGGCACGAGATAATATCCCGTTCAATTCTCCTTCTTATTGCGTAAAACTCGTTCTGTGAAATGTGAAATATATTCGACGACGTATGCATACAATGGCCGTACGGTGAACTTCCTAAGAATGTATTATGCTTCATTTTGTATAGCTCCGAATCTTTTCCAGATCTTTGGATTTATATTTACGTCGTAGAATTTAAATTATTTCTAAAAGACGTGTACGTATACGTGTAATGCACTGTATATTAATATTGTAATATTATATGACAACGAATGAAGACGAAGTGTTGTTTGAATTTATTCAAAATTAAGGCTATCTATTGCAGGTTGCGCATGTCAGATAATGAAGTGATTAAGGCGAAACAGTTATCAGATTACAACTACTCCATCAAACTAGCATGCCGCGTAAAGTGAAACGATTAGAATACCTAATAGTAAACCTTTAAAGCTGAAAACAGCCGAGAATTGGCTATTTAAAAGTGATAGAAAAGTACTTGTCTTAAAGTTTAAAAGCCTGTTCCAAAGATTAAGCATAAAAAACGCCCACAATTCATTTATTTTTCTCATTTAATGGTAAAGTTATAAACATCTGCATTTTGCATGAACAGTCGAAGACGATTATTTCACGAAATTGTCGGGTATCATAAATTTCAGTCAGGTCAATCGCTGGTTTGCGATCTCTTGTGTACATTTACGAGCAAATTCGACTGAGAAATGAATCCCGTAGGAATCGATCTGCCAGTTTGGTGAGTAGTAAATGCGAAATGTTGCTGGAATAATAAATAGAATGCGAATTTACGACGGGAACAATACAGATATATACTTTTCGAGAAACACCTTTCCGTGTTCTCTTTTTTTTTTTTTTGCAATACATTACATTTTTTTTATTATTTATTTTTCTTTCTTATGTTTGTTTAATGTTTCTTCATCAAGATTCCCTCCTATTCTATCTATGCATATTTTTTTCCTGTTCGCAAAGTATCCTTACCTTCTCTCTTTTTCCGTGTCAAGATATTCTTTTATATAATATATTTTTATAATTTTTTTTTATATATTAATATTTATATATTAATATATTTTTATAATTCTAATTGTATAAGAATTTTTATGGAAAATAGACTATGTCGTGAATTAAATTTAAATCTCAAAACGTATTTCAAAACTTATCATCAAATAATACTTTGCACGATATATTTTATCTCTCATTGTCGACTACACGTCACGGCACTTTTCTCAAGGATATTCGACATCTGTTATAAGTGCGTCTCTCTACTTTGTCGAGTTATAGGGTCGAAATTCATTTCGCAACAGAAAACTTGGCAGTGACAGTGCCATCCCGTGTCATGCGATTTAAATCTCTCTCTTTGTTTTCTCGAGCCTTATGCGCGTAGACGTTTGTCCTCTTTTCGAAAAATTGAACATTTTTCAAAGTGGAAATTTGCTGCAGACGAAATATAGAACGTGCCATAACGTCGATTTAACTGCTTAAGGCGACGTATTGTCACGCATAGAAAGATCTTCGTGTACAGAGAGAGTATATATTTTCTGCAAATCTAATAACTTTTCTCTTCAAATAACGAGCAATGATTATACTCACACTATTACTTTAATAAAAAGATATTACGTAATGTACATTTGTCATCTGATCTTTTTCTTTTCATTACTCTATTCGCGATTAGCACTGTGAATAGCGTAAAAATTTATTTAGTACGCTGGCATGATAATAAATTCTGCCATGAATCTTCCTTAATATTTCTGAAATAATTTTATTTATTATTTGAATAGTTTTGTTATAATTTTTTTTATATAATATTATTAAAGCGCTGATGAATAAATGAATAATGCTTCCTGATAAAAGGACGTTGGCAAACATTACGAATACAATGCGTATTGTAATTCGAAAAATTAAAAAAGTCAAATATACTTTTACAATGTGCTTTAAAACACATTGTTCTCTAAAATCATTTTCTCCGTTTAATTTATAGCACTTGAATTTCCGAGAAGCTTTCTTCTTTCCGCCATAACAGCGATTATATACAAGGTTGCGCGAAACGATTTTACTACTTCGCCGGATTCGCGCGAAACTTTTATCACTTCGCGTTAGCTTCGAAATTCGCAAAACGACATCCTTGCGAAATCTTTCTCTCTCTCTCTCTCTCTCTCTCTCTCTCTCTCTCCCTGAACGCGATCGGTCTGCACTATTTGTCGCGCCTGCTTTCACGGTTGTTATAAGTTTGCTGCTGCAAAGCTGATGCAAAGCACCTCACTTTACAAATGCGTATCTATGTATATATATGGACAGATCTTCTCGCGCACATTCTTCTGAAACTGGGTTAACTCTCGAATTAAATTTTCCCTCACCGCGATAAAACCCACTTCGGGGCGGAAAAAAAAAAGGTGGAAGCAAACTTTTCGATGCGGCGCGATTTGCCGTGTATTTACGCGTTCCATTTTATTGCCTTCGTTCAATGCGCGTATCACGGTACGCGAACGTAACTCTATTTTTATTTGTCGCGTGCATATAAACCAACGGTAATGTAAAAATCAGTGGCGCTTGACATAATAGAGGATATATATTAGGATAAAATAAATAATAGGATTAACGTTTATAATTTATAGGATTTTATTTCAATTTCCCCGATATTATCGGAGGAGAAAGATTATCATTCGCTTTTATCGAAAATCTATTCTTTTCGAATTACATCGGAATTTTTTATCCCGCGTGATAAATTTTAGAATAAGTTTCACAATAAGTTTATAATGGTTTGTGTGCTTTTCATTGCAGGCGGTGTAATCCGTGGGAGCCGATGATCGACTTGACCCGTGATCCTTGCTGAAATCAGCTGATCGATCGTCGTAAAGCGAGGCAGGGGATCAAAATGTGACGTCCGATGTGTCTCTGACGGTTTCGCATGAACGACCGGACGCGTATAGCGCTGGACTCGATAGTAAGTGATTTGCCGTTGTTGCGAGGAGATTGCATAACAGATTGCGTAACAATCGAAAAATCATTCGATCGAAAAAAAGGGAAAAAAAAAAAAAATAAAAAATAACGATAGACGATTCGCAGGCAAAGAATTAAGGCCACGACTGGAAATTCAATTATTTTAGAATACTTTGCCGGAACTTTCTTCCGATTTCTGGAACTTACTTCCAAAGCCAATTGTACCTTAATTTTATTTGCAGCGAATACAATCGACGGTGATTTTCTTGTATCGTGCATGGCCATTCCATAGCGTGATCTCGTATGGCTAGAAACGGCCAAGCCGATTTTCTGTTTATTCCTCCAAAGTTGTTTGTCCTTTCCGCCTTACTTTATTTGGATTTGCCAAATATTTGTACACTTGATTTACAATGATTGCAATTATTCAGGGAATATAATTTCTCTCTCTCTCTTTCTTTCTCTTTCTGCTTCTCGCTATAATAAATATTCTTTAGATATTGTTTCTGCAAATCGAATCGTGTATTGATTGAGAATGAAATAATTTTATGATTACGCAAGCGATTTAAAAGCCAGCTGACCCGGTTTGTGATTAATGTCAGGATAGGTTCCGAATATTCGACAAGTGCCCTTTCGCGTTCATGCCAATTACGCCTCATCGATTGCCATCGAGAGACAGAGGCATGGCATTCCGCTGTTAATGCTCTGTACTCGAAACGTTATGAGTTACAGTAGGATCAACTAATGAAGTGAACGGTGCATGCTAATACGAAGCGTGTAATTCTAACAGTATTATCTTCTTGTTATTGTCTCACGTTAAACGAGATCAATCGATGTTTATCATTATATACGTGGATTACTTCTCGTGTCGGTGCTCGAAATAATGAGGAGTCAGTTTTATGCAGGCAACATTACTTTATATTTGCCTTAAGGAGAATATTAAGAGGAGGAAACTACGCTTTTAACGTTCAAGGAAATGCGCTTTTAGCGTTGAATGTTCAAGAGGAAATCATAATAAATTGTTTTTAATGTGCGAATTAACAGGCTTATATCTCAATAAAGTCGAGCAATAAATACTACAATATAACAAAAAAGTCATGCGCCATTTAAGCCGGATTTTAAAATTGAAGTCGACGGGAACTTTCTGTTCTAATCAAAACTCGAAAGCAACTACTAGAGTCGCTGCAGTTGACGTACTTTAATTGGGATATTCTAGTTATAAGCTTAAGCAAACTAAAATCCTGTAGTGAAGTTACACCAGACAACATGAGCGAGTCAGATGGATCTGTTTCTCTTGAAATTAAATGTTTTCCTTTCCCAGGGTTTTCAATTTATTACTAATATTATTATTGCAAAGTACAAAAGTAGAATAATGTTTGACGTATATCGAAAAATTAAGAAAATTGTAAAATTAAAGGAATTGGAACGTCCTACATAGGAAAGTGGCGCGTTTAAAAGAATTATATTGATAAAATTTTCCATCGTGCAATTTTCCATAATGCAATTTCGACGAAACAGTGCGCATAATTGATTCTAAAACGCGATAGAAATGTGTAATGTGCCGGTTGAGAATGCGAGATTGTCGCGAGCCACTTCTGATTCGTGTGCAAAAGCGCATAAGAAAGTCGCCACCGTCACGTAACGTTACATCGTATCCAGGCTGCGGCACGTAAAACAGAATTTATCGATTACGCGAAATTTATCTCACGTGACGTGATACTGACGAAAAGTGTGCAACCCCATTTGTAATCCACGCCTCGCAGAATTTTAAGGACAGCAATTTATTATCGGCGCGATACACACGACGACGGACAGATTCGTCCTTAAGAGGGGAAACCGGTGTAAAAATACTTATTTTTAAGAATTTTTTTCTGTTAAATAATAAAGTGATTTTAAAATCACTTTATTAGCATCACAAAGTATATAATTTGAACTACATTTTGTAAAATTTTTGTTGAGAAATATTATAGCTACAATAGCCAATAGTGTCACTTTAAAAAAACGGGTGCATGCGTATAGCGTGCCAATAAAAGCTCTGAATAAAAAAGAACAAACATTTTCTTAAAATATAAGACAATAGCTTCAGTTGCACGTATGGATTTGAATAAAAAATCATTTGTTACAAAATGGCGGACTTTCGAAGGAAAAAGTATCAAAATTAGTGAGACATTGATCTCTGTTTTTTAACATTACAAAAAAACAAATTATTCAATCAAAAATTCCATACGCAACTGAAGCTTATTGTCTTATATTTTGAGAAAATGTTTGTTTTTTTTTGTTTCGTTGCCCCGTTACGAATGCGCCCATTTTTTTTTTTTTTTTTTTTTCTTTTTAAGATTACTCACAATATAAGCTATTATAGCTATAAATATTAATATTTTTTAACAAAAAAAATTTCGCAAAAGGTAGTTCAATCTACTTTGTGACGTTAATAATGTGATTAAAAAAAAAAAAAATTATTTACCAGAAAAAAATCATTAAAAATAGATTTTTTTTTCAGCTGTTACACTGGTTTCTCCCTTTAAAAACACACCCTAAAAATTCTGATAAAACATATTTGTGTGAACTGTGCGATGTTTTTGGGGAGAATTTCGACGCTGGTGCAATTTCCTAAATTTTCTGTTTAGCTTATAATCCGGTTGAACGTGAAACTCGGATAATGATGGAGTTATAATCGAATTTTAGGACGCGCGTTCACTCATGGACGATGTTGCGGTGACGAGGAGGGAGCTCTACTTTCGTTCTTCTTTTTTTTATTTATTTTTTTTTTTTTTTAATGGAAACTTGTAACTCGGTGAAACTCACCGAGTTGTTACGAGCGAAATTACGTCGCGGTTCAACTCAAAATACTTCGCGACAGAATATGCATTGTTCTCCAACTCCGGCCATCCTCGTCGCGCCCTAGTCGCGTGATTAATGATTTTTGCGCATTA
Organism: Cataglyphis cursor; assembly: GCA_039654345.1. Classification (NCBI taxonomy): domain Eukaryota; kingdom Metazoa; phylum Arthropoda; class Insecta; order Hymenoptera; family Formicidae; genus Cataglyphis; species Cataglyphis cursor. The sequence continues at coordinate 2,100,444 of JBCEZX010000024.1, read as the reverse complement.
ATTATTATAAGTAGTTTCAATGTTACACGCGCGGTGATTTTCTTGAAAGTTTATAAACACGTTGCATGCGAGAAGAGAGAGATGATGTATGTGTGTATGTATGTTTCTGCATGAAGATTTGCATGCGAGACAACTGAAACGTGATATACAAACGTTGCTGTATCGTGTGTTAACCGCAATTCGCTTCGTTATTAATAACCCCCGCGCTTAAGAATTTAACTAATCAATCGTGTATGCAGCTTCGCGGGTAAGTGGGACGCCGTTATCGTCGATTTTTACAATCAATCTCGATGCCTTCCCTTTCGGAATGCAGAAGCTTCCTGTATACGCGCTCGAAACACGACGAATTCAGCGCGATCGAGTCGGATAAGCTTAACAAAGTCGATTTCAAACGATGTTAGGTATTATGAAAGTTCCCTGATTGCTTCAATCAAATACCAGCGGCTCGATACGGTAGCTTCAGTCTGTGAATATTTCATCAACAGAATTCCTATGAGAGCTTTTAGCGTTAATTTGGCCGTGGTTTTTCCAGCGATTAACATCTCAACGCGCGCGATATCTTTTTTTTTTTTTTTTTTTTTCACTTTGCGGTTCACTGATTCGTCGAGCTGACAACTCCCTTTGCATGCCCCTCTGAAGAGTACTCTCGGGTACTTGGCGATGCTCTCATCAGCCCTTCAGCATTAAGTAAATCAATATTTGCCTTGTAGCTGAACATGTGTAATAATTGAAGTTCGACAGTTCTCTCGTGCTTCAGATTAGTCGGTGCGGAGAAGACGAGAAAGAGAGAGAGAGAAGAGAAATATAGGGTAAGAGAGAGAGAGAGAGAGAAAGTTAGAAGGGCCGAGTACGAGGATGATGAAGCACCCGAACGGTTTTGACATGACGAGTGGCAAACAAAACGTGGGGAGCGATGTTTTCCCGAATCTCCACGTGGTAATTGCGCGGAAATGAAAGAGGACGAAAGGCGTGAAAAATGTTATATCTCACGCGATCCGCCTCGCGTTGCGCGTCGTAATCTCTCCTCGATAGAGAAAAAAAAAAGGGGCAAGAAAATTTCGGTCGTAAAGATTTCGCGAGGACTCGGATTTCTCGGACGGCGCCTTCAATATCGTCCGTCTTCAATGGTTCGGAAAAGTTCCGCGCGAGAGTGCGGAAAATCCTACTTCACCGTCTCACGGGACGTTCATCTCGCTTCTCTTCTCGCGCGAAAATTCACACGCGCGTGTCGTTAAACCGTATATTTTTATCGGCGAGGTTTCCAGTTTCGAGAGCCGAGGAGAGAGCGTGACAAAGTCGTGGCTCACGAAAATGGAAACATTTTCCGCGCTTTGGGGCCCTTCTTGCGGGCTCTCTCGTGCAGAAAATAATACCTCCTGCGTGTAGCCGAATGTATATGCGCCGTAATCTGCGGCTCGATAATTTATAACGTCGGGAAAAAGCGTCGCTGCCAACGCTTGACGTTGCGATTTATTAGCGACGTTAATAATTTTACTCGTTGTTTTCAAACCAGTTGGCTGTATAACATCTGATTTTTATTGAATATGCATGTGAATAATTATAATCGCTTAACCCTTTGACTCCGGAGCCTGTTTTTAGTTAGTCGGTTTAAACGCTGTTTGAAAAAAATTTATAATTTTAAATAAATTGAACGGAAAATCTACAAAAATTATTTGACGGTAAAGTTTGGATTTATTATTTAAAAAGTATTTGAAGTGAATTATAAAACAAATAATGTAGACTCTATTTAAAAAGTATTTAAAGTAAATTATAAAATAATTTAGACTGAGATGCGCAAATTTAAAGTGTTTGCTCTAGTCATCTCTGATCATATTTTTTTGAAATGCATTTTGATTGATACATGGTAAGTGATTCGACAACTCGGAGAAATTGCAATCTTTCCGAAACTTTGGAACGCTTTTACACGCTCGCGTGGTATGTGTCTTTTTAGCGATTCGACATGGTCTGGCTAAACCTAACTCTTCGATCAACCTTATAGATTGACGCTGAAAAGTTTGGTTGACATAAGTAAATTGAATTGGCGAATACATTTCCGCAACGTAAAAATTTCAACGAAGAAACACAAAGTTCGTATTAATTTTTATTTGAGACGACATTTCGCTGTTTTAAAGTTCGCAATCGTACCTATTACTAGAAAAGTACAGTTTGAATTTATAATTTGCATATTGAATGCTACTTAAATTTCATATACAAACTAAATATACATTTTTGTGTGCGTTTGGAAGTCAAATTAACTTTTGCATATTTAAATTAATCACGTCATATCAGAGCTCTTTAATATCAAAGTTAACGAGCGCCCTTTTTATAAACATTGGTACCGTTCAACGAATGAAAGAAAAAAAATAAGTAGAAAATTGTGCAAATTAGAAACTTGCACATTGCTTCCAAATCATTTTCTTTCCTTCTCTTTAATATCAGTAAAAATATCTCATGTAAAAATATTTAGCCCGATATCTCAAAATTTGCAGAAGTTAGAGCAACCACATTTTTTTTTTAAATTCAAAATTTTATAAAAAATAAACTCTTAAATCAATTCCCATAAAATTCAATACCAACCATTCTTTAATAATATTTTATTCATATCAAAATATTTAGACTGATATCTCAAAATTTGTGGAAGTTAAAGCGTGCTCAGACATTTATTGAAAAATTCAAAATTTTATAAAAAATAAATCCTTTCACCGATCCTAGCCAAGTACAATATCAACCAACCTTTAACTCTATTCATATAAAAAAATGTAGCCTGTTATCTCAAAGTTTATGGAAGATAAGAGCCACCATGTCCTTTTTGTGCACACGTACATATACACATACGGACATTTTGTAAAAATATGTTTTTTCGACGTTTTAGAACATTGTCATCAAAATTTGAAAAAAAAAAAAAATTTCCACAAAAGCAAAGCTTCCTCTATGAGGAAGCAAAACAAGAGAGATAGAGAAAAAGAGAGAAATAGACTTACCAACAACAATGACATTATAAAGAACGATTTGATTCGCAGAGGGTATCCTGGACGACATGAATTCAAGCGGAGAGTCTGGCGGAACGATGTCCGACGATTACGAGGTGGGGGGCTGCAGTGTCCCGGAAGAGGAGACAGGCTCGAATCTACCGACGTGGGAGGCCGTGGTGGCCACGCTGACCTTGAGCTTTCTCATAGTCGCGACTGTGTTCGGCAACATGCTGGTGATCCTGAGCGTGTTCACGTACAGGCCGTTACGGATCGTCCAGAATTTCTTTATCGTCTCGCTGGCAGTGGCCGATCTCGCGGTGGCGATACTCGTGATGCCATTTAACGTAACCTACCTGCTACTGGGCAAGTGGATCTTCGGCATTCATCTATGCAAACTGTGGCTGACGTGCGACGTGCTCTGTTGCACCGCCAGCATCCTCAATCTCTGCGCGATCGCGATGGACCGTTACTGGGCGATCACCGATCCAATCAACTATGCTCAGAAGCGCACCCTCAAGCGAGTTCTCGGGACGATCGCCGGCGTGTGGATCCTCTCGGGTGCTATCAGTTCGCCGCCCTTAGCCGGCTGGAACGACTGGCCGGAGGAACTGGAACCTGGTACGCCCTGCCAACTCACCAGACGCCAGGGCTACGTCGTATACTCCTCCCTGGGCTCATTCTTCATACCGTTGCTGCTGATGAGCCTTGTCTATCTGGAGATCTTCCTGGCGACGCGCAGGAGACTTCGGGAACGAGCTCGACAGAGCAGGCTGGGCCCGGTGCAGTCCACCAGACACCGCGAGACCGACGACGCCGAGGAATCGGTCAGCTCGGAGACAAATCACAACGAGCGCTCGACGCCCCGTTTGCAGGCGAAGCCGTCGCTGATCGACGACGAGCCTACCGAGGTAACGATAGGCGGTAGCGGAACCACCGCGTCTACCAGACGTGCCGCCGGTGCCGGTGATGCTGTCGCCACCTCGGCGACCGTCTACCAGTTCATCGAGGAACGACAGCGGATCTCGTTGTCCAAGGAGAGACGCGCGGCGAGGACCCTGGGCGTCATCATGGGCGTATTCGTTGTCTGCTGGCTGCCATTCTTCCTCATGTACGTCATCGTGCCGTTCTGTCCGGCCTGTTGCCCATCGGACCGGATGGTGTACTTCATCACGTGGCTCGGTTATGTCAATAGCGCTCTCAATCCCCTCATATATACGATCTTCAATCTCGATTATAGAAGAGCGTTCAGGCGACTGCTGCGAATACGCTGAGGTTCTTAGGATTTGGCGACGCGGAGGATCCTCGCGACTGGCCGATCTCTCGAATCTCTTGCTCCAGTGACAGCAAGCGAAGCGGAATCTCGCGGTGATCGATTGATAGTAGTCGCTCTGTACCCGCGGGACTTCCGTCCGCTAATCAATTCGAGAGTCGTTAAATAAGTTCTTCGTCCAGGGAGAAGCGTTGTTTGCGCGTAGCCGCACGTCGCAATTAACGGAGATTTTGACGCCTCGCTTACCTCGAGATCGCTTGTTTGCCCGCACAGCTCGTTATGTTACGCGGTAAAAACTTAAACGCAGTCAGCACAAAGACGACGATGCTACGAAACGAGAGAACCCGCAGCAAGTAAGTTACCGGATCGTAAATTGATGGAATTATTATCCTTTCACGACAAGTTACGAACCGATCCTACGAAACTTGAGTCGAGGCGGTAATTTATTTTTGACTAAGCGTTTAATTAAGATATCGATCTTAGCGCGAGCAGCAATATTCGTGTAATGAGAGCAATGCGCAGAAGAAATCTCTGTTTTTCACGTCGAAAAAGAGAGAAATTTGCGCGCAAGTTCCATTAATTCTCGTTCTGTCATATTCAAGAATGACAGGGAAAAATGAATGATTTATGTTTACGCGAAAATTGTTAAAATTGATAGGATTAATCTAGACTCTTAATATCGTGGACCCAAAGAAAATTTTTTAATTTGAATTACGCGACTGTCAAAGTAAATTTAAATTTCGAACAAAAACTAAAACGCCAGCAATCTGTTTCCTTCAACTGACATAACGGATTGCCGTGAAAATTCTAACGGAGCAACGTGCACTTATCTATATAAGTTTCGCGAAAATTTATCAAGGATTTCAAGAAGATGTTGAGGGAGGAAATGGATGTAGCTTCATCTGAGAGATGCAGGCGGTTGCATTGCAATCAAGATTGGCAGCCGGGCCAGCGCTAATTCGTCCCTGAAGAGTTGCCGAGGGCAAAAGTTGCAAAGCGAAATTTTTCGCGAGTGTAATAAAGGAAATTATGACTCCTTGCGTTGGCCGGCGATCATCCTCCCCTAATATTATCGCGAGAAGCTCCATACCAGCTTCATACCACGAATCTCATCTCGCGCGGTTTCACAGATTAATCTATAGCCGCTAGAAAATGATTAATGATATTGAATTTAGCACTCTCGAGAAAACGCATAAAAGTACGATCTATCACGGTCAACAATGCTCACTACCGGATCGTAGATCGGAATTGAGGTCATGAGTCGGGGGGAGACTCGCGTTCTCGCCGATCTCGCGAGAAGCCACCCTCTTCTTTCCATCCCTCGCGCGACAATCGGCGATGTCCGGGGGAGGTTTCCGACCTCGGATGAGGTTGAAAAATCCTCCTTTGGATAATACGTCTGTCGGTTTAGCAAACGCGCGTGGGAGAGAAATCGGGGACGTGCTTTTCTTACCAACGACAACGGAGAAATAATCGTGCGTACATTTTAAGATAGACCCGATCGGTAGACGCACGTACGTATCTATCGATCGTTAACAAGTATTACGGTTGTGAATAATTAATTACTCAGCCCATAAGTCTCTCTATCTCAATCGCGGAGCGTGTAGCGTAAGGAAACAAACGTAAGAAGCATCTCGTTCGTCACTATCGGGACGGTCGTTATTCGGCGCGATGTTCGAAGCACCGAATTCGTAAATTTCCGTGATTCGCCCCGCGCTCAATCACGACCGCGAATTATAGTCATTAAAGTCACACTTTAAATCATACAGTCACGTGTCTCTACACGGTTTACCGGAAAATCACCGCTATCAATTTTAACGAGGGCTGCTTAATTTATTTATAATTGGCTTTTTTCGAATGTACAATCATCGTTTCGTATCTGTGCGATCGCAAAATCTGATTTACAATTCTTCGTCTTACTTAACGACAAGATAATAGAAATGGCATTTTGTATTATTCATGCGCATCGGCGAGGTTGATAGCTTTATCATCATTTCATGAAACATTAAAACAGGCTGCACATTCGTTTGAGAATCCTCCGATGAATACGAAATTGGAAGTGATTCTCTGGACTGTCTTTGCCGAGGCATTTTACTATTAAGAGCCCGCTTTCGAGAGTAAAACTCCCAAGCGGGCCATCCGCTCTTGCGACTTCGTCGCTTGTCAATAAAATATGTATCGGTGATTTCGAGATATCCTGTATAGAATCACATATACACACGCATGCATATACACATACACTTACACGTACGTAACATACATATTCGCGAAGTAATATTTATATGACCAGAATACAATTTAAAGTATCTTTAACGATAAAAACACGAGGGAACAGGCGGCGAAAAACCGCCATCTCCTCGAGTGCCGCGCCAAACGATGGATTAAACGGTGAATTGGTAGGGTGAAGAAAAAAAAAAAAAAAAAAATTAGATCGGACGACCCGATGATAGTTCGATCTCGTCACCAGGGCACTCTATAATAAGGTTGTGATAAGGTTGTGAGAACACGTTCGTAGCCGTGCTACGAACGACATAAGATTTTTAATTACTAGCATAGGGAACATTTCTTTACTCGAGTTATACTCTTTAATGCAATGTTGTTTCCTACCCAAGAAGGAGAGAGAGAGAGAGAGGGAGAGAGAGAGAGAGAGAGAGAGAGGGAGAGAGAAGAACAAGAGAAAAAGAGGGAGATATGAAAGAGAAACCAATGTCTTGAGGCTCGATCAATTTTAGATGAGTATTAGAGCTTTTCCCTTTGCGTTTTGTAAAAAGCTAGTTTTGAATTTACACGGTTAAGATGCTGAATTACATTTCCTGCAAGCTGCCACATGAGAATCTCATTTGCATAAAATATACATAACTTTTTCCCTCTGAAAAAAAGCGCCGGTGGTCGCTTCGCACTAATTTTATTTAAATGCAATTTATAGCTTATGTCTTTTGATGTAAAATCTAGCCCGTAAAAGTCGCGTATACAAATGTAAACAAATCCTTTTAAATAAATGACAGGAACCTTTATCATCGTAGAAACGACTGTCCCGCGTGTTATACATTGATATATAATTATCTCGATATTTTCTTCTACATAAAATATAAAATGGAATTTATATTGAGCTTGTGAACAATTTTTTTAATATTACTTTTGCAAAGATATGAATAAGTGCCAAAGTATTCGTATTTTGCTTCAGCATGAGGAAACGTAGAGTTTATTATGGTTTTCTCTTTCTCTTTGCAATACCTGCGATCTTCTCATCTCTCTCCTTCAGAAGGTAACGTTGAACTATTCGGATGACTTGGGTAGGAATTTCATATGGGTATATATATAGTTTATGATATTATATTATATATTATATATTATATCGCATATTACACTATAATATACGTATCAGCAGTTCGATTCTCGGTGAGCGTTTCGCGAATCGGCATTCGCGGCTCGTTTTAATCTCCTTCCTTGATACCATTTGAGAATTCTAAATCGAGCACAATTTTTTTTCTTTTTTTTTAATGAAAAAGACGTGTGTTAAAAAAAATTAATAATCTGCCAGATGACATTTTGGACGCTGCGAAACGATCCGTGACGCTTGAGAATCCTACATTGTGATCGGGCCTGGTCGCTCGATATAAAGATTATAATTCTAGATACGTATGATAAATAAAAAAAGATATATATATATATATATATATATATATATATATATATACAACACATCTAGTTAATAAACTGATACTCCGTTGGTTGTGATTTACAAGTATAGCAATACAGATATTCTCGTTTCTGCGCGTGGCAAGGAATTGCTGGCGGAGTTTTCCTTCCCTAGTTCAGAGATATTTTTCGCGCGATTCGAAACTTCTTTCGTGTTTGCAAATCCAGAAATAGTTCTATTTTTAAAGGAAAATTTATGGAACGTAACTTTTCATTTGAAAATGATGTGATACTATAGTTGTGTTATTTATTGTGATGTGACAGTGACTTTGTCGTATATTAATATAACTGATTTTCAATATTATTAATATTTTAAATATGTCTAGTGTATTTATCATGATCTTTCGTTTCATGTGAAAGGAGGAGAGACTCGAATCTTTCACGTTGTGTATTTTGCAGATGAAAAAAATACGGGTGTGTTTTATGATACGTGATATCGCAGAGAAGGAAATCATATTTTATTATAGGGCACGGAAATGCGCTCGGGAGAGGAAGGGCGTGTATGAGAGGAATATTTTTGAATTCAAACGGAAACGGGAAATAGATACCGGTTACAATATCTAGGATTACGCGTATACCGAGAGAAACAAATAATACATAGTTCGATATAGCACGCTCGGTATTTCACGAGGCATATCCGCTATTTCGATATTGGAGAGTAATTTAATGAAAATCGATGTCAATGGAATCGCCACGCTACCTTGATTAAATGTTATCTTTCTCATAAATGCCAGATCCGATTGTATACATACAGCTGCCAGTATCCGCGAAATCTACATACAACAAGATTTTTAGGAAGAAATCTTCCTGTGGGGAGAAGACTGTTGTATAAATAAAGAAAATATTATCCGTACAATGAAGAGTTTTTGTAAGTGAAGCAAATTATTAAATTTCCATCTTCTAAACAAAGCAATTGTTCTGAAATATTTCTATATCGGGGGGCGCGTGGGTTTTATCAATGTTTATCAAAATTGAATCAAAGTGACAAGCTTTAAAGCTTTCACGAGGCATGTTTGTATAACTCTCCTTTTATCACAGCGTTCTTATTCCTTATATATAATTATATTTACATTCCATAGATATTTGTTGATTCTATAAATATCAGCGTTAAGATAAATGTGTTTACGACATTTGTTTGATTTAGTAAAAAGCAGACACGAAAGACGCGTGATGCAAGCAATAGAAAATTTACTAGTTGCGACACGCTTTCAAAATCACTCTCGCGTTGGAGAAAAAGACCTCGCAGGGAGAATTACGAGGGGAAAAAAATCTGGGAAGGGGCTCCGCCCGCATTCGGGGGCGCAGATCGAACGAGCGTTCATGTGAGTCTGTCGCTTGAATGTGTGGATGTAAAATCAATTAATGAACAAAAAAGGACAAGATTGATGTACGTTGTGTGTACACAGTGAGTGACCAGTGTGCGAGAGTGTGGTAAGTGTGTTGATCGATTCCATCTATATCCCGATGAACGATTCAACGAGAAAAAAGAAAGATTTATTTCGAATCGGCGACGATTATGATTACGCGAAATACTGAAATCCCTCTGCGCAAGGGTCGAATAAATCGTTTAGAAAATATATATTGTAACTCGCGCTGAATATATAACTTTGGTCGATTTTATGACATACGCGATAAAATCAACTTCCGGCCACTGTAGAAGAATTGATACCGACGATTGAGCCGATATTTCTTTTTTTTTTTTTTTTTAATTTTCATTATGCATTCTTTGCATACTATGGAAAATGTATTAATTCTCTCGTATAGGTGTGCGGCGTACGATAGACTTTGTCGTTAATTTTAACGAGATATTATGTGTGAGATATGAATGTACGAATACTAATGAAATATTGAAATAAATAATGTTGTATGGTGTTATGGATTTTACGCAATGTTCACTGTGGACTCCTTCAGAATTTTTTTTCTTTGCACGCTCAAGTAGTAGAAAAGACAAATATAAAACCAGTATATGCATATATACATATATATGCATAAAAGATATGTATGTGTGTATGTATGTATATACCTGAAATATATAACTAGCAAAACTTATTATTGATTTACAAAAAGTGATGCCTATTTTCACCCCTTTTTTGTGAACGAGACGCTCAGACTTTTTTGATGACTAAAATTTAGGTCGCTAACTATTATTATCAGATGTGAAAGTGAAAGTGTACTCCCTTCTTGTTGCAGAAATATTCAACACAGAGAACGCACATCAAGAGATGACGTCATGTTTTATTCAATCAAAAAATACTAAAAAAATTAGAAAAATGTACATTTTTGTTTGGAATCCTCATCTCTTTTTCGAATTGATTATAGCTTTATTTGAAATGCGACAGACATAAACGTAACTTAAGTATCAAATGATCGTGGCAACGAGCATCCAACTGTGTTGACAATAACTTTTAAAACAATAACTGTAACTATAGCTAATAAGATTATAAACAATAACTGTAACTATATTTTATTGTCAATAATTTTTAACTCTATTGATAATAACTTTTTAAAACAAAATATTTCTACAACGGTTAAAGAGTTTGCGACTTATTATTAATATATATAGAGTGGTTCGTAATTCGTGATACAATCGGCAAGAGAGATTGTATGATTCTTCATGAAAAAATCAATCAAAATTGCAAATCAGAATTTATTCTTTTTTTTATAATGTCCAATGCGCACTTTAACATAGGATATATAAATTAAAATGAGATGTAATATTTCCATTTAAAAATTTTCTAAAAAAAATTTAATTAAAAAAATAAAATTTATAAATTTTATTCTGCAAATTTAACTTACTTTTTTATGAAGAATTAATCTCTTGTCAATTGCATCGTAAAATTATGGATCATCTTGTATAGTCTAGACTTAGACAATAAAAACTTTATTTTAAGATAATAAAATAATTAATATGTCAATTCACAAAAAGGGGTGAATTTTCAATAAAGCCTGAGCATCATTCTTTCTATTTATTTGGAGTATCTCGTACTTTTATTTATTATGCGTAATGCGGGTTACAAATGTAAATAATACAGAGATAATTCCTTCTTCGAAATATTTTATTTCGCGCATAAATGCAAGTTTGGATGCTGGCGATTTGAAGGTGCATTCGCTCTTGTTTCTTTTTAGATGCTCTTATAGCGGACCGCAAAATGCGAAGTATATTTTACACGCGACGTTGAAAATGCCCGCAAATCGTCCGCAATAGCATTGTGATACAAGAGCCAAGTGTTTCGTGCATTGTTCGTGTTACATGGCAGTTCTCTCTACATGGTCATGCATAATCCACATACTGAAATAACATCAATGACAGAACGTACCAGACCGCTTTTCCGTAAAGCGTGTTTTACCGGATTTGAAAAATTTAATTTACATACATATACGTAAAATAATGAAAAATAACACGTAGAGCTGCGAGTGCAAAATGGATTTAGCGCAAAGAGCGTTCTTTTAATATCCTAAAAAAAAATATTTTTCAGATTTCGCTCATGTATGCACTTTGCACAAGAAGTATGTTGACATAATTTAAATTTCTCCACATATATCGTTATTCACTGCACACGCGTTTTGATTATATTAGAATGAAAAATTTGAAGAATAAAAGCGCAATCGGATAAAAATTAGCTTAAATTCTTGTCACGAATAAAGGCGGAAAATGCTTACATATTTCTTTATTTTGAATTGATATCCCGATGATTTTTCCGGCAGCCAGATATATCGCCCGGATGTTGCAGAATGTCAATTTCCTCTCAAATAAAACAAAAAAGAAAAATAGTTGCGCAAAAGATATGAGTATGAGATGCATATCGTAATCATAAATTCCGGTAAAACATAGCTAAATAGTCAAGTAAAGATATATGAACTTTGCGATATTATCCGTGCACGTGTACGTGCATAAAATTTAAATATCACCGAGGTGATGCAGTAAACTCTTTTTGCATTAGCTTTTCGTGCGTTTTAAAGAATTCATTTCGAGTTGACGAGGCGCGTTGGAACACATACGTATTCGTATAATCGACAATCTAACTTGTTTCATCAAGAGAAACATAACGCGCGTGCACACAGATACTTTCATATGCATGAACGCGACGTCTCGTTGCTTATCGTCGTTAATAATTTTCACTATATCTGGAAATGCATCGCCCCCCCCGAGAACCAGCTTACGTAAAAATCCGCGAAAAATTTCGCAATTAGATAGGAGACGTGCCTCTTTCGGACGCGCATGCTTGTGTCCTCGTGAAACGAGGATTTATTTCCGCGGACACGCGAGCAAATGGCATGCAAATCGATCTGGTTATAAGTCGAACATTTTATGTTAATTGCTCTGACTGTTTCCTCTAACTGTCTCCTCGCGATTTATGAACCGTGAGAGGGACTAAAGTAGCTTTCGCGTCACGGAATGAGAGAGCGCGATCCTTGCGTAAACGTTATCTGTGAAAACAGCTTCGGGAGATACAGGGGCCGATCTCGTGCGTTATATTTTCTCCGGGTTCGTTCTATATAACTGCGAATTCAAAGGAGAGTCCGCATGCAAATTTTGCCGCAGCTGGTATCACCGCGTCACCTTTCATCATCGCCGACGATTTTATAACGGATAAATACGCTTTTATCGATCGAATAATTGCTCCGACAATTTTCTTTAATGGATTTCCGCCTATTCGTTATCAGGAGCAGCCGCTGAGTGCTCGCGGGGCGAGATAGGAATTAATTATTATGATTACTTTCTAAATGAAATTCGTCTTCTGAATTTTATTCTATGTCCAGATGCATGCTCTCGACCATAATTTTTCATAATTACAATAAATATGTTTGCTGCTTAACTGCGTGAAAAATCGCTGATATAATATATAATAATTAGTAAATCGTAACTATAAGATTTCAGAATCCAGTCGTAAGTGATTCGAATTACACAACTAAACATTCTGTGCGTAACAATAATTTTTCTTTTTTTTTCTAAATAATTATAAAAATTTTTTAAAAAATTTCGTTCTTAAAATTAGCATAAATATTAATTACGCTAATAGATGAAGAAAGCGCCGCGAATCGACATGCAACAGCATCCTGTTCGAATAACAGACGTTATAAAGTAGTCTGAATTATGCAAATCGCGATTTAGGAATCCTAAATCGAGTCGAGTCCGATATTGAATATTTAATATCCGCGACAGCTCTCTTTATCACGTTATATAAGAAATTTATAGCTCTCTTTATTGCTGTTTTGCATGAAAAGTTCGATGCTCAACGCGTTTGCTTCTTATTTATACCAGTTAGACTGAATTATGAATTCTCGTAAATTATTTTGCGCAATATTTTCGTCTCCATCCTGCACCCATATCTGGATAATTTTAAATATTTAGTACAACATATCGACACGTATTCAGTACTGGTAATTACGTCATCATCATTTGAAAGTAATTACGTTTTAAAATAAATGGGAAGACGTCATAACGTTTCGATCGCGACGAAAAATTCTTCATCCTCAATAATTGTTCTTCGGATCACTAGACTCAAAGACAGAATTTCGTAATTAATTAAAGTCAACATGAAGTGATCGACAAGTTTCTCAGTAAGTAATTAAGAGTTCGCAATTTCCCGGTTTCATTAATATATTCAATAAACCAGTTTTACTATGTAAACTCGAAGAAGATCGCACAAAACTTTATAACAAGTTCAATTAAATTTATTACACGAAAATGAATTTTATTACAAGCGCGATAATATTATTCGTGTAATGAATATTGTAATGTATTTGTTTTATACAATAAATTATACTTGTAAAATTCAATTGTAAAAGGCTGAATAGAAATTAAATGAAAAAATTAGCTGCAGTCGAGCGAGCTGGTGTAAAATAAAGGGACTGGAAAAATTTACATTAATAGTATATCATTATTCTTTCTCTAGAGATTGCTCTTAATTGAAGAAAATTGAATCTACGATCTCTATTTATCGCAATTCTGTAAATTTATAGTCCGGTAAAACAGAGATTTATATAATTATCTTTTATAAAAAATGAATTCTGTGCAAATCCCTGATTTGTGAGACGTTTACGAGATTTCGCGAGATTCGACACAACTCTTATATAAATGCACATATAAAGCCGCGTTGAATTGTCGGTATGAAATATATATATATATATATATATATATATATATATATATCGTTATATATATGATATACGCGAGATATTAATGCAATTAGCCACGACATTGCCCATGCGGCTTTTAACGTTTACTAGATCTGATTTTCAGCTTATATGCCTTTATAATAATTCACACACAATAAGCATGATTTCGCTATCTTACGACCTAGAACTTAAATTTCTCCATATTTCTCAGTCGTTATATTTTTAATGCAATCTACTATCAAGCAACAATACCTTTTGCTTTTTTTACTCGATGTCGGTGTTTTAAATTCATAATGGAAATGAAAAATCTTGAGAGGAAATCTCAAGTCGCGTTTGTGTGCAAATTTGAAATAAAAATAATTAAAAATTAAATGATACATTTTTAGCATTTATTTTATCATTGCTATTTAACTTTTTAATGTAATACAATATTTAGATTAATTTTTCAGAAAAAAATTTTCCACAGATCTGTCAGATGCATAAAAGTTACCACGAATTGTATCGAGTAAAAAATTCAACAATCATCTATGTAGAATATCGGCAAAATTTTTATGATATCTTTTGCAATGTGTCAAACCAATTTGCATATATTATAGGAAACGCATACGTACATATTCGTGGCCCAATTTGCGGAAATATGTACTAGAAATAGATACTCCTATTGGAAACTGCGCGTATCTATAGCATCAAGTATTGTCGAAAACGGGATACTTTGTAAAAAAAAAAAAAAGAATAATACAGATAAGCCGACATCATCCCCGAGGCAATCGAAACACAAGCGATGCTCGCAAGGATCCCTATTCTGTGGAGATTCGTGTAGCTGCCTACTCTGAAAGTGAAACTTTCTGCGACTAACAAGTCTTCATTTTCCACGGCATTTTTCACGGCGTATTATTTCGCGAAAATACGCGATGAAAAGTTGGGAAAAATTTCGCGGTATCAGTGTGTATCGCATGTTTTATTATGATTTTGGTAATTTTTAACATGAGAAGGAACTTTTGCTTTTTAGCAGTGATGCGCATTATAATGATCAACTCGCGAAGCGGCTTTAAATAACGGCGAATAAACGTGCAGCATTAATCACGTTCTAAAATTGGCCTACTTCCTTCGGAGTCTCACATCCCGCATAAATTTATATTTTTGATATCAAATTAAACATAGAGAACATTAGTGCGACGTTTCTGCTCTGCAATTTATAAGGCGTGTGTAATAAAATTGTTTTCCTTATTTTGAATTATTTATCAATAAATCAGCTCATTCATATATCGTCTTATATTTGGAACTCTTTATCAAAAAAAAAAAAAAAATCAATGATCAAATTTTTCTAAAGCTGGGTATTTTAATTTAAAGAAAGATTTTCTAGATTATCTGTCGTCATCCAAGAGAAGGTTTTACTTTTGACGTTTTCCGATATAGCACACGTACACATATGGAATGTTATTATTTATTTAAAAATATGTCATTGTCTACCTATAAATTGATATGCATCGCTGATCAGTTTTAATAGAGATCTGTATGAACAGGAATTAACTGAAATACAATTATCCGGAGGAATCGTATGAAATTGCAAGTCTCACCAGAGTCTCACACCAGATATCTCATGCGAATGTTCGCAATGTAATTAACGGCTTGAAAGCTCGCAAGATGAATGTTACTATGAGACCGCGGTATCACGTAGAAACGGCTCTCAATGCGTCGTTCGTCATGTACAACAGTAGTGGCAATATCTGTTACGGCCACCATATCGATCTTCTAAACACGACGCTGAAGATCTCGAATTTCGACTTTGTCGTAGAAGAAGCTAGCGACAAAGACTTCGCCAATTGCGTCGAATAAACTGAGACAACAAAAAACCTACACAGAACAAACATCGTCATGAAGCCATTAATGGGTGATGTAGTTCTTGATGATAAATATATTAATTCGATATATCATATCTTTTTCAATTCGATTAAAAGAGACTGGCAAGTTTCTCTGTAAAATTTTCAAATTATGTTTTAACGCGGAATTTATTTGGTAAATATCAATATAATTGATATTATATCTTCGTGTCTAGTAACAGCTCCTGATATCTTCATTAATGCAAGACCTACATTCCTGAAGATTCTCTTGCCAAGTAGATTACATCGTATTCTTATACAAGGATAATGATACCACAATTGTGATGCGAAAATCGTACAGTTCCTCATGATCAGCATAACTGATTGAATTTCGCTATCGCATTTCACATCGATCCCGACATATCAGTTTATCCTACAGGAACATGTCCAAGAGATATATGGATGAGATGGATTTGTGCGTTTTATCAGCTTAAGAAAGTATTTTCGATTTAATCCGATATCGATCAGGATTGCGTCTATCAAATATAGGTCGATATATATATTGAAAACTTTTCATGTTCACATGCTCGCGTCAGTGTATAATGGTTTTCGCAAATATGTACATAGGTTGCCCGGTCGGGACTGATTGGTAGCATATGGATCTGTTTATCTTACAGAAAGACCCGTGAACCATGCTGGTAATTCGTCAAGGGCGAGTTATTATCAAAGATGTCCCTTTGCCGGATGTAGCAGATAAGCTTAACAATAAGCGAGCGTTTGTTCATTCAACAGACACAAAGATGATGAGTTTGATATATGATCCTTTGAATAATAGATAAACGAGATGAGTCTTGTTCGCGGAAACTATTGTACTACGCAAATCTTGTGCATATGTTCCCATATCTTATCAATCGTCTCTTGGAAACGATAATCTCGAGATGATAAATGCTAAATTGCTAGCCAACAATTTATTTCGTCGTTGATTAATAGTATATAGATTTCAATAACCCTGTAAAAAAGTATAATACTATTTCGATTAAGAGGCAATGAATTTTTATGATTCCTAGAAGAGAATCGATATAAGACTGGGAGAGGCGAATGGAGGGATATATAGCTGCACGATAAAATTTACACAGGCCATGCCGAGTCAATATTTTCGGCGGACACAGAAAATCTCTCGACAAAAAATTATGGGGGGACCCTGATAACAAACAACAGTGGTGATTGTGAACCTACAAGATTTGCCGTGAGATTATTCTTTTATGCATTTGTGTTACGAAAATCATACGTTTTTTTATTTACACGAGAGAATAACTTGCTCGTATTTAATGGCATATTTCTAGTATAATTAGTGTTATTATTCGGCAAAAACGAGGAAGAAAATAATGATCAATTTATCTAAATAATGCATGATATGTGTACACGACTGATGAAGTTATCCGCGCTGTACGCGTATTAAATTGCTTCGAAATAGAACGTACGCGTCCCATATTTCGTTCTAATAAATTATTGTTTGATATACACGAAGCTAAATTATACATGTATTCTATGATGATTGGTTTAAAAGCATTAATGTTAATATTTGGCGAATTTAATTAACTATTTCACAACCGAAAATCATTCTATTTACGAAGTCTCGCGCTGACATACTGACGTGTAAAATTCAGAGGATAAGCTTTGCTTTCATATTTATGTAATCCTTATTAGCACCGTCATTAAGGCGATTATAGAACGTATTTGCATCCTTCACGCGCGGGAACAATTAAAAGTTTATACGATTTATAAAATTGATAAGAGAATGAACGGTGCGCGCGCGTAATTACCAATTTAAGTACTAATCTCGTAGAAGACCTAAGTAACTTTTTTATCTCTCATTTTGCAGCAAAAGAGCAAATCAATTATAGTAGAGATACTCTTAGTCAGACAGTCTTGAAAATAGTCGTAAAAATTTTACAGTCTGTAGAGACAAATGAGTTTGTGTATAAAAGCGTGTCGGGGTTATAAAAGGGATGGATTAACTGTATGGTCGAGGATAACACGAAGATTTATAACGCGATAAAGAAAAAATCCGCCAACATTCAGAAAGCTACAAACAATGTACCAAAAATAGATCTGAAATTTTATTTATATAGACTATATCAATTAAATACTTTGTGTTAATAAACCGTGATTTGGCAAGATCTAAATAAAAAAAAAAAAAATAAAAATTTTCTTTTCAAACAACGATCTTTTTTTTTATTTTTACAATTTCTCTATTACCGACTAATATAATTTTTAATTATTATTATTATTATATGCTTCGTTGAAAAACGGCATCCAGATGTCAAAAAGCTCGCATAAGAAAAATATTATATAGTTTTGCGTTTATATATATATATAATACATATAATCAATCATATACATAATATACTATATATAATATATATATTATAAATAATATATAATATAATAATAAATTTATAAATAATATATATAATATGATCACATATAATTATATTTTGATTCAACACATGTAAAATGTTTTTAGTGTGTTCTTAAATATCCATCAAAATTAATGTCTGCCTATGTTAATTAGATCCATAAATAGATATGTAAAGTATAAATTCGATCGTAATATTTACTTCTTATCCAAGATAAGGATCTCCAATTTTAATGACAAAAATAATAATAATCACCTTGTAATAACATACCGTTCGATAGTGCCGTCACACGCGATATCTGTGCATGTATCTAACGCCTTGACGCCGAATTGATTGTGCTTAAATTATATGTTTCTTAAGATTTTTAATCCCCGCTTACTCGTTAATCACGGTAGCATGTGTGTCAAGGACGGAATTCAGTTCTTATCGTGCAATTATGAATTACTGGACCACGGAATGTAGTTTTATATATAAACATTTCTTTTTTCAACCGGTCGATTTACGTGTAAGAATTGCTTGGTAATCGTTTCGATTGATATAAGTTCGCGTAACGTGATTTAATATAATAACAGCCGATCTCAAAAGTTTTCTAATTGTCAAGAAAATCGAAAAAAATAATATGTGCAAATAATATAATATATGTATATTTGTTTTATGAAAAATATCACGTAGTATGTCAGAAATCTTCTAAAAATTTCATTCATCTTTAAAATATAGATGCTGTTAAAATGGAAAAAAAATGTGTATGGCAGAGTAAAGTCGTCCATCCTGTAAAGTAATCCCAGTT
>JBCEZX010000024.1:2069719-2081317 GCA_039654345.1 Cataglyphis cursor | reverse complement strand
GGGAAAAATAAACTAAGTATTTGAGAAAAAATGCACATTGATGAATTATAAATCATTTTAGCAGAGATGAATTATAAATCATTTTAGCAGAGATTTATTCCGATGGCACTTATATTAATGGAAATGGAATGCGATGTCGCGTGTTTCGATTCGAGTCTAAATACACATAAAAACTGTCTTCGTGCTTCTCTGACATCTCTTACTTTTTCATCTCAGAAGTTTTCTAATCTATATTTTTTCTCATATACATATATCTACATATAAAACCATCAATTAAATGCACATCAAAATAACGATTCAAAATCATAATCACGATTTATTTAGGTGACGTTAATTGCTTCTTCTTTTGCTTTTTCTGCTTTTATTTCTATGGCTATAATATTTTCTAAATTTTAGTGCGTCTCGTTTTTTAAGATCACCGATATTATTGCGATTCAAAGAAATATATGGAAAAGTGAACGAAAAGAACGAAGGGTAATCAAAAGCGCACTTAACTGGCTAAACAGAGCTCTTTTCGCGAAGGCTAAGTCGATTTGAGAAAAACACCGAATAAATGAAATGGAAGTGATCGATTGCACCGACCCGGCAAGCAGTGCGTAAATGCAAATCCTCTAGCATTCGTACCTTTTTTCGCACACGAGCGATCACTCTTTCATCGCGTGCAAATCATTGACATCGATCAATTTGACTTGAGCGAATACAATTTCCCGACCTGATTCAACTGTATTAATTCCATCGTTGCTAATATGCTTAAATAAACATCCAGGATCGAAAACATAATTAATATAATAAGTTAATTACAATTTGATTATTCCTATTAGCACATAATAATTGCATTTTTCTTTTATACAGCAACTCGGCTGTATAACATTTTAGTCATTTATCAAGATTTTACTTTCAGTAAATACTTCAAAGATTCGAAATGACTAATATAGACATTAAAAGAATATTCCCTACGGCAATGAATTATTGATAAGATTTGTAAAATATGTGATGATTTACGCGGTATTGGCTCGTAATTATCGCTCGCGTGTTCTCGATTCTCGAAAGTTTGTCGCGACAACGCACGTGGAAATCCAGATATACACCTGTCAAATTTTTGTTAAAACAAGAGATGACAGGTGTACTGATCACATGCGCTAGGACGATTGATTGAGGTCATCCCCGCGGCAACCGATGGGCAAACACAAATAAACCATAGGACACCTCGGAGCGAAACGCCTGCGAACCTTGTGGCCAGTAGACAACTGACCGCGCAATATCCGTTTTGGAATTTTCGGACGTGTATGACGAATTCGAGAAAAGATCATTTCGGGAGGAAGCGTCCCGACGATGCTGCATAACAACGGTCACCGCTTTCATCCTCGATTCGTATAACTGGACCGTGAAGGCCGTATTGCCGACTCGGCGTCCTACTTCCATACTTTGATGCCGGCTTCGAGATCGAACTGACGATTATTAAGCTCGATATAAACAGTTGCAGTTAATCGAGTGGGGAATTAAGCGTGCCAAGCACTTTTTTGAAGCGACTAACTTTGGCGCATTTTTCCTCTCGATGCGTCTTCGATATCCTTGGCGAGAACGAACGAAAGAGTTGACAGTGATATATGCAACTCCAAGTTTTAATCCGTGTTGCTGAAAATATCTTCGATAGACTAAGCTGATTATATTTTCGCTATATTCTTGGAAACGTCGAATCCCGCGGCGATTGTTCGAAGCTTTTAATTTTCAAGTCGGAGAATACTTGATCATAATCATGATTTTCGATCGTCGCTTCGCGAGGACTTATATGATGCTGTACGTTATAATGACGATTTGTACGGTCCACGGAGTAGGAGATGCGTCGAGTGGAGGCGATAAACAGAAACCGACGCGATCAAGACCGGTGAATCTTTGTAGGTTTCCATCCCGTGAAAGTTTTGATTGGAATATTTCTTGCGTAACTCGATAACGATATTTATGATCGATGTGATATCATGACATATTGTTATAACGGCATATTTATCATCATGTAGAAAAAAATGTCACATTAGTAGGTACTGAGTACGTACAGAGAGCTTCCATTTTTACGAAAATAGAAACAGCTTCTTAAACCGTTCCATTAAGCTTTTTGAATGATGTGGGATAACTGCTTTTGTCTCGAAGCGCGATTGTAACTTCTCATTAATAAGATATTTAAGGCAGTCCGGCACCCTAAAAGGGTGTTACTTCTTAAGATTAATTAAGCCTGACTCGGCTTCATCCTTTTTCTTCTTTTTTTTTGCATGCCACATCGGGGCGCGATGCTTTTTCCCCAATTAGTTATAATTAATGACGCGAAGAACAAAGCGGCCAATGTGAGCGTGACCGCCGCTTTGAAGGCTTTAAGGGAGAGATATCCGGGTCACCTAGGCAATGTATGGTCCGTGCAGATCAACGAGAGCGATTACAGCGAGAGCCTCGATACTATATGCGATGTCTGGGGCTCAGCTGTCAGCAAAGGCGGCTCCGCCGTTCCAGATCTGGTCCTGGACGTGACGAAAATCGGCTTGGGCGCCGAAGCGTCAAGTTCATTCACCGCTGCTATGGGAATCCCAACTTTATCTGCCCAATATGGCCAGGAGGGTGATATCCGCTACTGGCGAAATCTGGACCTTGATCAGAAAAATTACTTGATTCAGGTACCAGAATGTATTTAGTTGCGCGCACAAAAAATCTAGGAAAGAATATAATGTGTTCATTAATATATTTAAAGCGTTCAGTATGTATAGTATATTCCTGTGTTTTGTTAGTATTATAATTTTACGTATCTTGTTTTATATAGTTTCAGAAATACATATAAAGTCCAGTTCAAAAAGACCCGATCAATTCGTTTGAAATCTGTGAAATTTTTTTCAGCTTCTTAGAAAAAAATCCTTAAAATATTTTTTAGATATCTTTTTAAGTTTCGTGATGTTTGGAATTTTACTTCAGGTAATGACACCGGGCGATCTCGTGCCCGAGGTGATTCGGCAGCTGGCGATCCAGATGAACATTACTAATGCCGGCATTCTCTTCGATCAAAATTTCATCATGAATCACAAGTATAAGAGTTTGTTGTTGAATGTGCCGACTAGACACGTCATCAGCAGTCTGAAAAACTCGACCGAGTTAGTTATGAAACAATTGTCGAGATTGCGAGATCTGGATGTGGTTAATTACTTTTTAATGGGCGACGAGAAATCCATCGATATGGTATTGGACGCCGGGATGTCGTTGAGCTTCACCGGACGGAAGTATGCCTGGTTCGTTTTGAGCTTGAATGACGAATTATGGCCGAGCTGTCCATGCGAGAATATCACCATATTGTTCCTGAAGCCGCAATCGCCAATGGTGGGCAATCAAAGCCAGGCGGAGCCTGTCGCGAGGACAATACTCCCGAAACCGCTCATCACATCCGCTTTCTATTACGACTTGACCTTATTGGGAGTCAGCGCGATGAAATCGGCTTTGGATAACGGTGAGTGGCCCTTAGAACCCCGTCAAATCGATTGCAACATCTACAATGAGACGAACACACCGACGAGGGGTCTGGATTTTTTGGCTAAACTGATGGCGACCTCGAAGAATATAACGCCGACATACGCCGGTATTCATTGGGGTAAGAAAAACGGGGAGCACGGTGCGGACTTTAAGATGGTCATGTACATAATGAACATCGAGCAGGAAAAGATTTCGTCCAAGATACAGAGTGGAGAATGGCAGGCCGGCATCGAGATGCCCTTGCAGGCAAGTCCAAGCTTGAGAGTAGCTGATATGTGTAGAGAAACATGTGTTAATCGTTAATTTATTAATATTAATATTTATATATATTTGCCCTTTATTCGATTCGATATTAATTGAGCGAAGGGATTATACGTTTGCATGCACACATACAATATATTCTATTTTTTTTTTTTTTTTGACTGAAAAAAAATACGAGGATATTTTCAATATCGCGTGTGGCCTTTTCGATTTTTCTTCCATTTCTCTCGAGTGCCATATACAAGGATTATTGATCACACTTGACCATCGTGACTGACCAAGCGGCATTTATGCGATCGATCGTTCATATTTTTTTGTCCGCATTGTACTATCCTTTTTCATATACCATGAATAGGTTCAGAATTAATTCGCAAAAAAAGTCAATTTGATTGTCGTATTGAATTGAAATTGCATTAAAACGATATTGTAGTGTATTTAAACTTCTATATCAAGCGTCTGCTCACTTGCGAAAAATGTTCGAGCTGCATCAAAGTATAGCGTAATAATGAACGTTCATAAATACTAAAAGCTCACATATACACAGAAACGCTCAAGTAAAATATTTGCATGTGTTTCGTATTATCGCCCTTCTCAAAGAGATTGCGCATTAATAAATGTAAACGCGATAATGTCCATTAAATGAGATACACTTACGTTAAAGAAAAAAAGGGATATCTTTTTACGTAAGCTCTTCCTTTATTAATACCACATCGCGTATCTGCCTCGCCATCGATGTCGTCTAACGACGATCGCTTATCTGCCCTGGAAAAAGTTCAAGGTGGTCAGAGAATGGATGGTCACATGCACTTATATTTACTCATATATCGCGTCACGAAAGCACACAAGTTCGCACCCTTTCCCCCGTCGTCCTTATTTGCGTATTTAGTTTCACTCGCTTCGCACTACCTTCTCTTCGCACATCAGCGTCGGCCGAGAATTGGCTGACCACATACGATATTGTCCATCCTGTGTGTGAATCAACGTTATTGTGATTATCCACGCACACGAGGAAGAAATTACAACTCTTACGTCTTTCCGTAAAGATTACCAATGACGAGATCATGAACAAAAGCGCGGTGACAAGCTATAGGGTGGTTGTCGTTCAGCACCCGCCTTTCATAATGTACGACAACGAGACTGATCGTTGGTATGGTTTCTGCATCGACCTGCTGGATGCAATCCGCGAGACTGTGCCATTTGAATATGATGTGCGTGAGGTGGAGGACCGACAGTATGGGTCACTGAACGAGAACGGCAGCTGGGATGGTATGATAAGGGAACTGATAGATAAGCGGGCAGATATCGGTCTGGGATCGTTATGGGTGATGGCAGAGCGAGAGAAGGTCGTGGACTTCACCGTGCCTTATTACGATCTGGTTGGTCTAACGATCATGATGCAGAAGACGAAGACGTCGACGTCGCTCTTCAAGTTTCTCACCGTGCTGGAGAGAGACGTTTGGCTCTGTATACTGGCGGCTTACTTCTTCACCAGCTTCCTCATGTGGGCGTTCGATCGTTGGTCGCCCTACAGCTACCAGAACAATCGCGAGAAGTACAAGGACGACGACGAGAAGAGAGAGTTCAATCTCAGGGAGTGCTTCTGGTTCTGCATGACTTCTCTGACTCCTCAGGGCGGCGGCGAGGCGCCGAAAAATTTATCCGGCAGATTGGTGGCGGCTACATGGTGGCTCTTCGGATTCATCATCATCGCATCCTACACAGCGAACCTGGCGGCTTTCCTCACAGTGTCCAGACTGGAAATACCCATTGAAACTTTGGAGGATCTTAGCAAGCAGTACAAGATACAGTATGCGCCTACACTAAACTCGCCGGCGTACGTCTACTTCCAGAGGATGGCGAACATCGAGAATCGCTTTTACGAGTAAACGATCTTTTCATTTCGTAGCTTGTCATTTCTTTCTCACTCATTAGCTTCATGAGCGCCCAAAATACTATTGAACTTATTTCAATTTTTTGCAGTATTTGGAAAGATATGAGCCTGAATGATAGCTTATCAGATGTGGAAAGAGCAAAACTAGCCGTGTGGGATTATCCTGTTAGCGATAAGTATACGAAAATGTTTCAAGCCATGAAAGAGGCTGGCTTCCCGACCAATATCGACGACGCTCTGAAGCGAGTTCGACGCGAGGGTCTGTACGCGAATAACGAATTCGCCTTCATCGGAGATGCCTCGACCATCAAGTATCTCATTTTGACGAATTGCGATTTGATTCAAGTCGGAGAAGAATTTTCGAGGAAACCGTACGCTATAGCTGTCCAACAAGGTTCACCATTGAAGGATCAATTTAATAACGCGTACGTGTATACGGAAAGGTATTATCTTCTTTCATGAAGAACAGTCTGTTTCTAAAATCGATCTTTCTTGCAGAATCCTCATACTATTGAATAAAAGAAGATTGGAAAAGTTAAAAGACAGATGGTGGAAACATAATCCTGAGAAAAAAAACTGCGATTCAGAGAATGATCAGAGTGACGGTATCAGTATTCACAATATTGGCGGTGTGTTCCTCGTAATTTTCGTGGGCATCGTCTTTGCTTGCTTCACACTAGCATTCGAGTATTGGTATTATCGTTATCGTGCAAAAGTTAGGGAATTACATAAAGATACGTCTCCCAAAACTAAGATGATGAAGACAATCAAGCCGATAAGATTCAATTTATATCCTGCTCCCACACATGGAAATAAACCAGTGCAATTTAGATCGAGATTTTAAGTTTCGTTACTCGGGATATACATGTGAAATATAAAAAAATAAGTATAAAGTTATCGCACAAAGAAATATGAAATTATTTTTAGACAATGTGTTAATTTTCTATAAGATTTTCAATACGATACTTTTCAGATTCATGAATAATCTTCATATTGATGTGTCAGTTAGTGAAGCAGTTATTGTAATATACATATGGTAATTTTGTAGATCAATTTGCATGCTCTTAGCATATATCATGTTATACATGTGTTTGTGGCTTTAGATAATTTGTCCGGATAAAAGGAGAGGATATAACTCGGCATTCTTGAATAAATAAATTTGTGAAGAGATGGAAGAATTCAGATTTATGTGTAATGTTCGCAATGCCTTTATTTTGTCCTTTTCCATACATTATTTCGTGCAAAGATATTTTTGCTTCCATTTTTTTTCTTATTTGCACATCTTTTTACACCATTTCTCGAAGTTAAAGGGTCAATTATAAGTGACACATTTCATTCACTGACATCTTTCATCATTCGATTTTTGCATATCCTTCTTATAATCATTTCTCTCAAAGACAAAATCAATTATAAGTTATACATTTCCTTTCGACATTAACATCTTCCAACATTCCATCCTAAGGCATTTGCATGCTAGTAACATTTCTTGTATTTTTTTTTCTTTTTCTTGCGTACCTTTTTCGCGAGGTAAGCATGTGTTTTCAAATTACACGTTTTTTTTTACATGTACATTCTCAGTTATTCGATTTTCTTAGGGTGAGCACAGGGAAAGCATTGGATACAAGGAGATTTGGAAGATGGGGAGAGGAAAAAGAGGATGGAGATGGAGGGGAAGGATTAATCTTCTAGGGAGTTAAATTATAATTAGGAGAATATGAGATTAAGAAGATAATCCATTAATAATTACGAAAAACAACAAGAAAATAGAACAGCACTTTAATTAAATACCCGATTTGCAAAACGTGCAGTTTTCAAAATAAGTACTCAACTATTCTCTCGAATTTGTCTGATTCCCAACTTTAATATCCGTTTTTTTCCCTTTTTTCAATAAGAATTGAATAAGTATACTCTTGGCCTGCACGTCGGGCGAGAAACAAAATTGCTTGCTACAATTTTCTAGAAAATCAGCGTACTAAATTCTCTCCTCAAAAATCACAAAGTATAATCAACAACCTACAACTTAAATCACGTAGACTATGTCTTCAACGTTCTTGCAACGTGAGACACTGTGTATAAGGTATACACTTCTTTTTTTCTCATTTTACTTCTTTCCTTTTTACTCATCTCACAAAGAGGGTTAATAATAACTATCTAAATTAATAATTAATATCCTCGCGTTTCGTTTTGTATTCGATTGCATGTTGCTTATTACGAGTGACGATGGGGTTTACTCGTGCCTTCTTGGTTACATGCATAACAAATTCCACATGCCAAGAGGACCCCCATTCACGCACCTATCATTCACTTTTTTATCTTGCGAAAAAAAGTATATATAGCTAAACCTCAAATCTCCAGTCATATAGAATTATTTAGCAGCTTACATTATCCAGTTCACAAGGTCAACGGGCGCAAAGTCGTCAGTGGCTGGCACCCAAAGCTGCTACTGTGCCTTCTATTAGAAAAAAGATATTATTTATATAATTAGATACAATTATAGTGTGACAAAACTAAATTGTCCGTAAAACTTTTATCCAAACCCATTATCAATATATTTTGGTATTGCAACTGAATTCAGAACAATTATTCACAGAAAAATCACTGCTATAACTCTGCTCGTTTTTTTTTTGGTATATGATCCTATTCTAAAGAAAAATTTATTCCAGGTTTTTTGAAGGATCAAAACTCATTCAAATATTTTCCAATGATAAATATTGTACGTATTACAATTGCACGTTTAGATTAGATTAACTTATTCTATCTATTAAAATTTCTTAATTACCTAAGACAATCACACATACATCAATATTTATCTTTCACAATAGATATAAATTATGTATAAATAACAATTTTTTTGTCATTAGCCAATTGGATTGTAATGATTATATGTTGTATTGCAAGTTTCGTATTCCAGTTTGGCAATATTGATTCCACACTCACTTAATAATAAAAAAAATTATCTAATCTCTAAAACCGCCTCCTCCTTATCAATATTTGCAATTACAACGCGATGTTACAATTGTTATGTAACTGAGACGTTTTTGCAATGCATATATGATGTGTCTTATAACTAAATTCATTACCTTTTTCTATCATTGTGCAGAGGTACACTTGATTGCACCCAGCCAAGTTGATCCAAACCAAAGGAATCTTTTTCGAGATTTTCTTGTTCATGTATAACAGCATCTTCAGCTCCGATCGGAGAATAGCGAAAATGATCCTGTTCGGAAAGAATGCGACGTTTGACCGGAGATCGTACGGGCTCAGTTTGGACGCCTTTGTCGCATTGACGCACTCGAAACTTCAACGTTAAATTCGTAGACACGGGCGGCATCACCGCATCGCTCTCCCGGTACTCCATATAAGGGCTTTCTCCGCCAGGAAGATACAGCAAATTTCCTGATTCGGATCTACGATAGGCAACTCGTTCTACTGTATTGTTCACGGGAAATGTTGTTCCATCTGCCCAGTGACCATCGTCCTTTATTGGACGAAAGTGAGTACGCATGGAAGTCAATAAATCTTCGTCTGGTTCGGGAAGGTTGTTTACCTTCAAACTCGAACGAGACTGTTTGCAAGTTCCAATTGGAGTTTTACATGATGCCATTGGAAAGAAGCAACTACCTGTCTGAGGATTGTGACAATACAAGCCTGTAGCTAAGTTGCTATCAATTCCTCTCCAGCACCAGGGTCCATCCGTAACTGAATCCGACCAATTTATATTGTATTCTGTAATGATACATTAGTATATAAAAATCTTTGCTAATAGAAAAACAAAATTTTTGAATAGCTGTATGTATCTGACCTGCTTTATTTTTATTGCTGTATTCATCTGCATTATCTTCAATGCTGATTAGATCTATATCCCAGGGGATAAGCGGTGATTCGTCAACAATTGAGTCTTGATTTGGTGTGTCAGTAGCGTAATCGTTATTTGAAGTAGGTAAAGTAAAGATTGTCTTGGTAGTGTCTGTTGGCCATAGAGGTCCAGAAGGAATGGAAAGTGTTGGAGCTGCCCATATCGAAGCTGTGTCCTGTGCATTGCCTGGTACTGAATTCCAAAGTGCCTCCAAGTTTTCATTAAACTTTGCCTTTAACTGCGCTAATCTTAATTGATCGAGTTCCAATTCACGTTCCTTTTCTCTTTCTCGTTCCATTGATTTAGCGAATCCAAAACTTTCTTTATCTTCTGATCTTTGTGATTCAATGCTCTAAAAAAGAAAAAAGGGAAAAAAATAATAATTGACTATATTGATAATTATATAAAACGCTAAACATTACAAACGCTAAACAAATAGAAAAACGTTATACTTACAATAGACATTTTATTTTTTTTGTTGCAAGCGCTTTTATTTTTATTATTGTGCAAATTAATTCCGTTGTTTTTATTATTGTTGCTATTGGCAAAATTTTTCTGCGGAGAAAACTTTTTGATGGATACAGATTGCAAGGCTGGGAATGCTGCGTAATATCTAAGAGCTCTGTCACGAGGTGTGAGTGCTTCTAAATTTGTTTTGGGTTCGCCACTAGATTTCTTAGATTCTTCATTTTCATTATGCGAGCTTCCTCCTTCCAATTCTTTTAGTTTTATGCACAACTCATCAACCAGTGTTTCCACTCCGTATTTCTGTACGCAGAAGAAATATTTTTCTTACATGCAGTTAAAACATAATAAATCACTTTAGAAAAAGAAAATTAGAGATTTATATATTCTTAACAAAAATTATATTTAAAACTCACATCATCAGCGGCACTTGTCAGACATTGCACAACAGCTCGTCGTTGCTCTCCGTCACCATGTGTTGGCAGCTTTGCTTTAGATCGGGCACGTATGCGACGTCCTGTGCCTCTACCTAGCTCAATTGCCTCTTCTGGAGGACTTAGGGCCGAGTCGGGGCGGCGCAATAGGCTGAGCACAAATCGCGAGTACGCAACAGGGTCAATCCCTAATGCGTCCAGGCGTGCCTCGAGCCACCGGCGCAACTCCTCCTCGGCCCGCGAACCAAAGACTTCACCTCCTCCAGGGGACGCCGCTATCCCGACCAAATGCAATGCCGGATTCCTCATTCCCTCTTAATGAATCTCCTCCTAGACCCAGAAACTCTAACCAACTCCACTACCTCCAGGGTGATCATCTTCTCTCCTAAAAAATTATATTCATAATTCATGGATTATATTCATTTTATGTCATGGCTTCATAACAAAAAGCCATAAAGTCAACAAGGATATTTAAAATTTATGTAAATTTAAACTCACGTATGTACAGTAAGGTATTTTATTATTGTCCTTTAATTTTTCAATTTTATAGAATCCACCACCACAATGCTTGGACTTATCAAACGAGCTTATCCAACCTTTTTCTTCACTTCTTGTTATAAATTTCTCACATTAAGTTTGTTAATTGCCCAGAAATATTATTAACGTTTCTTAGAGTTTGTTACGTTGTTTAAAAATTATTTAGTTCTTGTGCATGGGTGGTGGATATATCATTGAAGTGAGGCTGGCAGGTCTTAGTGAAGGATAACATATATAGTCTCCTTCCCATTTTGACACTGAAAATTAAGAAATAAAAATGATATAAATATTTACTTAGAAAAAACATATTGTTTCATTTATAATTAATATTTTTTTAGTATTGTATGCAAAGTCCAAATAATATTATTTTGTTGATCTTGAAAAAATTTTTTTATAATATTTTATATTTTTATAAAATTTGTATAATATCTAGTACAGTTATACTTTTCGCAGAAACAATTAATTTCTATGGTTTGACAGTTTGTTATATAAATGCAATCAAAGAAATTAAATTATAGTTATAGAAGTGATTCACAAATATCTCTCTACATAAGTTTATTTATATATTTTCACATTAGATCATTATCAACATCATTGTAAATTTCTGCAATATATTCTATATAAAATATGCTATTTTACTATATTTAATATAT
>JBCEZX010000024.1:2007327-2064010 GCA_039654345.1 Cataglyphis cursor | reverse complement strand
CACATAGAATTTCATTGATAAAATCTAACAATTAGAACAATTATTTATTATTAGGAAGAGAGGTAAGAATATATATAATATAATATATATAATATAATATAATATAAGAGAAAGTTGAAAATTGGATTGTTTACATGGATTTAAATAAATGTTGTGTAATACGAGAGGTAAACACTATATTTATGTGTTTTGTTAATATTATTAGATTCAAAATTCTCGATATAAAAGAATCGAGAGATTATTAGTAATAATCATTATTAGATGGAGAGCCTCCGAGATGCATTCTCGGTACTCTAGCAATTCCATTTTTCCACTAAAAGTGAATCGATGCAATGATTAATTTTTTCAACTAATTATATCTGTAATCTAAACCAATATATCGTCATTATTAAGATATAAAGGTAATTTCCTAATCACTCCGATCTCTAGAAGATAAAAGTAGCGTATTCGAGTCATCGGAGGACTTTTAACTCGCGGTTCATCGCGCCGTGAGGATTTCTTCTTACAAACGACTAAGTCCGAGGCGAGACGATCGTTATCTGCGCGACTTGACGCTTTTGCGTGGGACCGTCGATCTGTTCTTGGTGGCTGCGAGCTCCAAACCACCCCGCGTCAGCTGATTGAAATCGATAATGGTGAGCCGCGGCTCGGCGGCGGGCCGCTCCGTCAGGGCCTGCACCTTGTCGAGCGGTGCCCCGGGGCTCCGGAACCTGTAGCTCCGGCCCCTGCACCCGCCGCCGACGCCCGTTCCAGTTTCATTCGCGATTCCAGTTCCGGGCTGCTGTCCCATCCGCGTACCGCTCATCGATCGGTAACGAGAGCTCGGGAGCGGCTCAGCTTCCTCCCGAAAATACCTGATACGATTCCACCCGAGATTAGCCGATTTGTAATGCGTCTCGATAAGCAATACATGCGTCGTTCTTTCTTGGATTTAAACAGACTTTAATACATAAACGATGAAGAGCTTTTTGCTTGGAAAAACCTCTCGATCTTGTCTTACATCATTCAAAAATGTTTGGTTCCCGATTGTTTATCCTGATTGTTCATACACATATTTGAAAGATATGACAGTTGATTATTGTGATAAATTAATGTTATAACAAACGTCATTCTTTGTATCTTTTTTCTACATTACTACATATATATAAAAATGTGAAAAGATTGAAATAATTACTCATAAATGCTGGCGAGATGTAAGGTCGCTGGAGTTCTCACTGTTTTCGGTCTAGGCTCTCTTGGAAATCGATGTCTCTGCCGAGATTGACGCGTTCGCCTATTCGACGGCTGATCGGGAAGCCCCGACGGGATAAGTCCAGTAAGCTTGTAATATTCCAGAAAAACGCGAGCCAAATTGCGACCGAGTCTGTAATCTGTATTCCATTCTGATAGTCAAGGCTTTTCCTAATTAGATATCAGCGGGCCCGTATCGATGCCAAACTTTGTATAAATCGCGTATAATTACTACTTTCATGTATGAAGTCCTTAATAAGGTTTAACGAAACTTAAAAAATAATTATTTTTAACATTTGTTTGCGCAATAAATAGTTCTCATATTTTGTATTTTTATAATGATAAGCTCTATGATTACGTGTGAAGGATACATCCTTCTTCCGTATACGGCATTATACCGGGTATCCCTTTTTTATTGTAACCATACATGGAGACTTCTATGCTGTAACAGTTTACGTGCTCTTTCAGGATCGAGCACAAATAACGTCGAGCAGTTCCGGCTTTGTTCTGATCTTGATTGTACATGGTGTTGCCTAGTTCGTAATCCTCCGCGTGCTGAGCTAATAATTTCGGCAAGACGATATGCCTCTCGTACCTGAGAGGCTGGCAGCCATGAGTCAGATTGGATTACAAGCTCGATTGATTCATTAATTTTCTATTTTCTCGTTAGAATAATATAGTTTTGTCGCGAATTCGACTTAACGGAAGATCTAACACTACTCGACTCACCGCTAAACAAGATTAGAGTTACCTGTAGACATCCTCGTACGTATTCCCGTAGACAAAGACACCCGTGGCATTGGTATGCGCGTGCAGATCCAATACGCAATCTAATGGTGTGTGCGAATTCTTATCGAGAGACTTTAACATCGATCTGGTCGCGAGTAGAGTAGGATGTATCCACTCGGAGATATGATTCCAGGATCGATTCAGATCTAATCCCATCACGGTGGACCTTAATACGCCAAATAATTAAGTCTTATATGTATTATTGTTCTGCTATATAGTCTTCATAAAAAATAAACACGTGTTTTACTTACAATTAGAAATACATATATATAAATAATATTATTATTTAAAAATAATTTTAATATATTTTAAATAATTTTAATATTAAAATAAATTTAAATAAAATTATTTGTCCGGTTATAAAATATATCAAGTACCAGTTTTATATATATATATATAAAATTATTTATTCGATTTCCAATTTGACGTTTAATTTATCTCATTAAATTATTAAAATACTGTTATATAATATAATATTAAAATATAGTTATATAATATTAAAATACAGTTATATCGAATTAAAATAGTTACTAAAAACGGATATGATTAAAAGTCGATTATTTCTCGGGAATATTCGGATCGTTCGTACCTGTAATTTCCAAAAAAGACACCATCAGGATTCAACATCGGCACTATCTTGAAGATCACATACTCTCTTAGAATCTGAGCGATAGGATGCGCGCTGACCAAAAAATCCATCAATCCCTGACACACGAACGAAGACGGCGATTCGCCGGGATGAACTCTGGCGAGAATGACGACCACCTTTCTAGGTCGTTCCGTGTCTTCGAGGTCGGAGGCTATAGTCACGAGTTCTACATTCCTCTTTTGGATCGACTCGGCCAACGTTTCCCTCTTTGTATATAACAATCTGCTGCACAAGTTGTCGAGATGTCCCAAGTAACGAGTGTACGAATATGGATATGTTAGGGCGAACTGGTAGACCTCATCTTCGCGATCGAACGCGAAAGCGAAGCTTAATACGTAATGATTCTGATGCTGCGCGGATCTGTAATAGAATACCTGTGAAGAAATAGATTGAAATGAATTATGCAAAATGATTGATATGAAATTAAAATTATCCCTAAAATTATATTAGGGATTTATAATTTTGAATGTCTATTTAATAAATTATAATTATGTTTAATATTAAAAAATAATCAAAAATACAATGCCTACATTATCAGAGTAAACGTTAATATGAATTAATTATTTCTTCGACTTTAATATTAAAATGTTTCTCGAATTATTTTCTTTCGAGATAATGTCAAATTTATCGCTTATTTTTTAATTAAAAAAGAAAAACAGGCCAAACATGTGGTTCTAGCTTATTGTATAAAAATTAAAATTAAAAAAATTTTTTTTGGTTTTGCTCTTTTAATTTTAATATTATATAAAATGTTTTCTGAGAAAGAAATAATTGTTTTCTAAATATATACCATTTCTGAATTTAATGCTTATCAAATAAGTATCGATTATTTTATAAATTTATTTTGCGATCAATAAATTCCGAAGCAATATATCTTGAATGCAATTAATTCGCAAGAAACATTTTAGTATCAAAATCAATAGGCAACAATTAATTGTTTTAATATATTTCACTTTTGTACGGAGCAAATTATTATAAAGGATCCTCACAATCCCTGAACATTTCATCATTTATTTAATTTAACGATGAGCAATAAATTCAGCATTGTGTCTCGAAACTCGAGAGTAATTAATTGGCGAAATATTTTAATATCAAAATCGAAGACTCAATTAATTGTATTAACATAATTTAGTCATCTAACGATATGATGGCATTGGAGCATTTTTTATTATTTTTTAAATTTATTTTGCCAGCAATAAACATAGTATTAGAGAAATAAATTAACAATAAATTAGCATTTAATTATGTTTTTATTCATATCTAATTTCTCTAGAAATTAAAGGAGATTTTAAAGCACACAATCATTTATCTACTGTTCGTTTGATATTCACAGATGACTGTCTAAAAGTAGTCTGTTATTAGTCAGTTTTTACGTTATCTCTTTTTAAGTTAATTCTTACATTTCGAAATGATATAAAATAAGACATTACCTCGAAGGTAAAAATGAACAATTAATTTTACAAATAATAAAATAATAAACAAAAATGTTTACCCCATGATTGTTTCGTCGCCGTTTGATGTTTCCTGGCTCCGAATTTTCCTTTTCTCTTGTTTGTCCTTTGCTATTCTTTCAGAGTACTCATACACTTATTTGTGAAAACAATATTAATTTATAATCGTGCACGCATTAATTATCAGAATACAATAATCGCGCGATTATTTTACGTAGCATTTCCAACATTAATCGTAAATGACGCGCTCTTTATTTTATATTGCGATGGAAAAGAATGCAAAAATAGCAAAATTATGATTCGCTCATCATTGAAAATTTACACAACGTTATTTCTGTTGCTAACGGATAATATATGCACATATTTTATAATAATTTTACTATCTCTTATTATAATATAAATAAAAATAAGCATATAAATTAATAAACGCGTCACGATAACGCTCAAATCCGTTTTGCGATATTCATTAATGATTGAAAAATTTGAAAATTTCGCCAATTTCATTCTAATAATGCGCGACATTACACGAGTTAAGGCTAGTTGAGGTACGATAATAGAAGAAGTTAATCAATCACGTGGATATGATAATAATCTCTAATTGTTTTAATCGTTCAGGAATATATCATCGCCTTTTGAGAGATAATACAATGATAATATTTTTTTGCTCGAATCTCGTCGTAGGAATAATAAGATTTTCCCTCTACAAATATGTAAATAATAGCGCGCTTTACATCGCTCGTGTCTCGTCGCATATGACAAGATCCCCCGTCCATAAATATGTAAATAATAACGCGCTAATAATTGGCGGCGTATAGCGCACTGTTGTTTACATACTGTAATCTTGTTGTCATTCACGCGAGAAATGTCGAACCGAACAGACAACTTCACGAAATATTTCCTCATCGTATTATCTCTAAAAATACGATTGTGACGAAAAATACGAGTATTAAAAAATGTCAAACGAACATATCCTTTGGTTATTACAACTAGTGATTATCCACGCGATTAATTAATTTCCGCTATTATTATTAGTTTTAATTAGCCATTAACTCGCATTTATTGTGCAATAAAGTTACGGATTCTCGAATTTCTTTATTATTCAATATCTATTCAATACAAAATATCTCGGAAAAAAAACAACTCAATTTCAAATCGAGCGACATCGTTGCACATTTGATTAATACAGTACAGTTACATTTAATTATATATCTTAATTATTATCAACTAAATTCCAATGCTCAGCGTACTATATAACTGTAATTTTCGTATTTTTCCGTCGCAATTTAAAATAAAGTACATGTCATGTGCGATTAACAGTAGGAGTAGTTTGTAAAATAATAGGATTGTCACATTCGATGATTAATGCGCGCGAGATCGTAATTAACAGTGTTTTCGCGAATGAATGTAATGTAAATGCCGTGAAAGAGTAGCGAGTTACAAACAAGAAAGAGGAAAACATCAGAAGAGATATCAAGCGGAGCAACCATACGGTAAGCAAAAATTTGTGTTAATTGTTATTTATGAAAGTAATTACTCACATTTATCTTTGCAAATAGAGTTTCACTTTACATTATTTTAAGATATAATAATTTATAGTTGGCTTTAGAATCGTTTGTATGTATCGCGTTGTGGTAATTGCGCACTTAGAGGTGTCGGTTAATTTGACACGAGAAATAAAATTCTGTTGTGTATAAGGCATAATTAAATGCTAATTTATTTTTAGGTGAGAAATAAAAATTTATTTTAAGATTATATTATGATAATATTATTCACATCATATTTTTCACATAATATTTTTATATAAAAATATTGATTAAATTTGTAATGGTAATCAATCACGTAGTCAGCGATAGCAATCGTTGATCGATTTACGGTGCCAATAATTCTAATTTAAAAGACTACTGGTGCTTGATGAAGTAATTTGATATTGGAACTCGCTCTGACACAGTTTCTCTATATTTCAATCGACAATATTGCCAATCAATTGGAACATCTGTCTCAATCGCGCGATGTAAATATGCATCTGCATATTGTATAATCGCGAACTTCACATATAATTTAGTCATATGATCGACGAGAAAATTGATTATTAAAATTGACATTCCTTTAAATTTTTAATTAATATAAGAATTTTTATTCACTTCTCTGAGATGAATCAAAGCATTATTCTTTGTCGATGCTTGAAGATTTTACGACAATTTAAAATTTGTAAATCATAGCCATAGGGACAATAAATTATTGACAAAATTTTACCTGTTTCCGCGGTATCCTTTGCCATTTTGGTCTACTGCTGCTCTTTATTAACGGCGTCATTCCCTGCCGAAAGAGATTCGCGCTCTTCGAAATATTCACGATGTTGAAGATCACTCGTTGATTCGCCTTTACATTATCTACGGTGAAATTGAACCACAGGCGTAATCTAGGTGCGCAGGTGTCAGGTCTGATGAAGAGGTCGTACTCGAATTCGGAGATCAAGTCCACCCTACCGAGATTGCCGGTCTCGAAGGTGGCGTCGAAACAGATGTGGCCCTTCTTAGCTTTGCCACTGTGTCCAGGTGGTCGTATCACCATCTTGTTCACGTTACCTAGACCACTCTCGGCATCGCTATCCTCGCTTTCTGCAAGAGTATCGGTCCAGCAAATTAAATTAAACGAAAAGATAAACATAGGATGTAACGATATATTTGGGATAATTCGCACGAAAAAAAAAAAAACGATGATAACGTTGATAATAACGCGTTATCGTCTCACGACCGTATCGATTAATCGCCGTTATCGACTTGCGATTTTTGAAATACAAATTTTATAGTAAAATATTATCGAAACGCATGATGATTCATAATCAAGTGGAACGGCAAAGATATCTGACCCGCGCGCTGATAAAGACTAGTGTGCTCCAGAGGATCCCGTCCTTCGGAAGAGAAGGCCATGACTTCCCAAACGAATCGAAATGATCTATCGATGGAACGACGTGGTCCGTCACCATTGATGAATGACGGTCGAGTCTCTCGAACGGTCGACTAGAGCAAGTATAAAGCAAACGACACACTCTGACCTATCGGGCGGAAGACACGATGAAGCACTGACGGCTTCATGCGAGACGACCGGCTTTACACTAGTCGGGTAGGTGTGTTACCGCCTACGTGATAAAAGCGGATAGCCCCAGCAATTCGGCACACCTTCGTGGAGAATCTCCCAGTTTCGCGAGTCTCGCGTGAACGAACGAACTCCGTGCAAGAGAAATGGGAATCGGCTCGCAGGGAATTCGCGTGGCTGCCCCAAACGTCAAAGATCTCGTACGTGCGATCTCTCGACAGCCACCCCCTTTCTCTCCCCCCTTCCTCCCGTTGCCCTCTTCTTTCGCCCACGATTGGAAGCTTCGATTATAAACCGGGAAAACTCATTTGCGGTCACGAGATCCCTGCAGGAATTCTAGCATGACTCTCTCATTGATTCGATTAGAGATGAACTGAGATTAGAGGAGAGCGTGATTGAGAGACTTGGTGAAAATCGCGATAGTTTTATAGAATTGGCAAATAGAATAAAGTGATACTCACGTTAGCCTGATGCCTATAAGCTGATTAAGTGTAGATTAGAGACCATGATATTGAGGAAGTTATTTAAAACTTTTTGTTATTACGTTACTTATACAAAGTTTTATCGAATAAAATTTTTTATTAGAAAAAAAATTACGTATTCGAATAAAATTCTTACACGTCATAATATCTGTATAATTATTTGATAGATTTTGATTTTTTAATAAGATATGTTAATAATTATGGAAAAATTAATAATATATTATTAACGTAGTTAAATAATACAATTTTCTTTTTTCACAATTCAGTTAAATTATTTTCATGAAGGTAGATGTTATAAGTCATTTGTTCAAAGAAATATATGATTATCATGATCTGTAAAAATGAAAAAATTGTCCCTGTGAATTTTTACAATCAAGGAAAAAAATATTGCCTATACAGAAGCTAAAAGTATAAAGAAGGGGAAAATGACGACATCCGCGATATTTCCGTCATCGCTAATGTAATATACAAGACAAAGTTCTACCAGGAATCGGCTTTCTTTATCACACTTCTTATCATAGAAATACACAGCCCCGTTCTGTATGGCAATACAGATCTAAATCCAGATCACTCGATATCTATTTTCATCGCATCCAAGACTCGACAATATAAATGTCGCGCTTTGTGACTAAAAGACTATATACTCTCTGCCACAAACAAGAAAGGTGTACTGACTTTACATCAAGATATAGCCAGGTTATCAATGATTCAGCGTACGGAAATAAAAAGTTACACATCGTATTTATTTTTGTTTTGTTTTAAGAGACATTGAATACTTGATTTATCGAATAATAACGTCTTACAGCGTCACGTGTAATATTCGAGGTAATATCAGAACATCCATGACATTTTGGAGAGATTTTGATTTAATTCATCAACATATTCTGTAAATAATTCCAGTAAATAAATAAATAAATATATATATATATATATATATATATATATATAATTTTTCTATTAATAATATTTTTTAAATGATTTAATTTTCTCCACAAAGAATGCTAAATTTTAAAGAATCGATAGAAAAATTTTATTTTAATTAAAAATATATATCTTTCACTATTTATAAAACTGGAACACAATTTTAGGGAACCTATAAGATTCTCGTATATGTGGAATTTAAATCTCAAAACAATGACAAGTTTGAATAAATTAGATTATAATTATTGATAACTAGTTCAACTGTGATTCAATTATTTTCAGTAATATTTATAATTGCATTTAGAAATTTATATTAATAAAATTTAAATTGATTATTGCTTTACTTATATTTCTTACTTATATTAATATAAATTATTTACAAAAATTAAGCGCTGTAATATTTTTGTCGACACACTTTTTACATATTAAAAACATAATAAAAAAGGTGAAGTATAACTTTTTTTTTAATTTACCGGGATAAATGACTACTGCCTTTTATTGCGATTTTATTCAAAGGATAGTATCGTAAAATTCTTGAAACAAAAATCTGAATAGCGATTAACACAAATATTGGAAAAAGTTTAAAATGTATTCAAGTTTATTCAATTAAATAAAAGTGGAAAAGAGCATGGTCATACAATCATCACAAATATCGACGAGCCAAAATCCGACAATTTCTATTTGGAAAAAATAACGAGAATCATCTTTCGCATTCAATTCAAACTATTTAATTATTATGTCACAGAATCGAGTTAAAATCGAAATTAAAATTCAATAAATGTCTGTTATTTTAGTAAATAGAGTCATGGAATTCTCAAGGAATTAGATTATCTTACGTTATTGTGATATGAATCACTTTTAGTGACACAATTTATCTCGCAACAATTAATCCGTAGTAAATAATTAATTGTGACCAAGAAACGTAATTTCAAATTCAAGAGCAAACATCGTCGTTTGTTTCAACAGTCATTGCTGGTTCAGAAAATCAATATCACGAAAAGAATAAAAATATAACAATAAGAAAAAAAATAGAACTTCACTTACTTACCAAAATATGACTTCAAGATACGCTTTTGCGACTCGCGGCATAATTTGCGTACACTTAATCGTCATGTAAAGCGCGTTCGATTGACTGACGAAACTTTCGGCTTTTACTTTGACGTGTGTGAGAGACGGCTCAAAGAAACGTCAATTGTTGATGTTACTAAAGCCAAACCTCAACTTGTCCGACCGAGTGATTGACAACCGGCGTTCGCGTACGTGACGTCGCTTTTCCAGACAGGAGTTTCGAACCGGCGATGGTTGCGAGATGGGAAATGTCAGGGTGCAATCGGCGAGCGCGTGTTGATCCTTGCGTGATCCCTTTCGATCGATTTGACGGATCGCGAGATTCATCGAGAACGGACACGTTCCGCGTGACTGCAGCTAGATCGGCGATAGCGCAATCACAAACAAGGTTTCGCGCGAGTTTCGATTCGAGGACGATGTATGAAGGATGCATGTATGTATAATACATATATGTACGTACCAGTTTCTTCGTCGGACATGTCGGCGGGACTCTTGGTGGGAATTGTCTCTGACTGGACCACGCAGGCCGCGACTTTGTATACTGGGCGACGTAATCGCCCAGTCCATCCCGGTTTCCTTGGTTTGTTGAATCGATATGTACGAGTTATCTTGCACTGCAATGTCCCAGATAAGCTTGTAGATGAAATAAACTTGTTTAAATGGCAAGGTGAAAGTTCAAGCAGATTTAATTCGCGATCTATAACGCACATTCTCTTTCTTATAAGGTATACTTTCAAATTTTATTTAACTACAAAACAGAAAATTATCTGCGTTGCAAATAACTTGAAAACTCAAACAATCTGAATGTTTAAAGAATAGTATTTTAAGAATAGGATTTAGCTTTGTCTCTTAAACAAAAACAAAGAGAAAACTGAGTTTGACAAAATTTGTGAAATAATCATATATCTATAATAAGATCAGCTGGAAGATAATTTACTTCAAAATTATTTTATTTTAAAAATTTATATTTATCTTTATTAATCAGCATCCAATTAGAATATTAATCAGCTCTTTATTTAGCTCTGAAAATTACCATTTTACAGCCGTTAAATCGGACGCTAGTTAGCAGCCAGTCACGTCATTTCCGATTCGTAGTCTCATCGCTCGTCCCACCTATTCGTAATTTCGCAAGTTGGCGTGCTTATGTAACGTCTGGATAAGACAGAAATGGGGTAGATATATAATTTGCGCGCGTAAAATTTAATCATCACGAAGGTCAGAAACGCCATAAAGGTCAAAAAAGATACATATATAATCTTTGTTCAGTACGCAGCCTCGCTTTAAAGTCCACGAAACGTCTCGTACATTCGCTAAATGCGCATGCATCATGTGTGCGTGTGCCGTAAGGTGTGCAAGCATCTACCTATCCCTGGCCAGGTTTTGTTCCGGAAGAGGGATGATGATCCGGGTTGCGAAACGACGGAAAAGGATGGCGCGGTGGAGGGGGGGAGGGGGGAGGGGAAGAGGACAAAGGGTAGCGATTCTCTTCGAGCGTTCCGGGGTGACATTTTCGCGAATAATTTCACAAACGAGATGTCGACGACGCTTATTCACTCCTCCATTTGCCGTGCGACAAATTTGCGCTTGATAAATGAATTAAGACGTATAGGACGTTCTCCCTTGCAAGGAATTACGCGTAAATTTGGCAAAGTAAGAGAACATAAGATGATAAGGAGAACAACAATGATTTTTTTGTTACTCCCGTCCAATATGAGTTCAAGAATAGCATGTATCGAATTATAAATAGAATAATAGAAAATATTATTATCGATTATTAGTTATCGATAAATTCGTATAATAAAGAGATAAGACAAT
Source organism: Cataglyphis cursor (assembly GCA_039654345.1). Classification (NCBI taxonomy): domain Eukaryota; kingdom Metazoa; phylum Arthropoda; class Insecta; order Hymenoptera; family Formicidae; genus Cataglyphis; species Cataglyphis cursor. The sequence continues at coordinate 2,052,509 of JBCEZX010000024.1, read as the reverse complement.
ACATCGCATTTTGCATTTAACGTGTCATATAAAATATTTAGGAAACAATTTTTGAATTAGTTATCACGGAGGAAGAAAGAAACTTATAATTATCATAAGTAAGAATAAAAAAAAATAATTTATAACAAAATCAAGCGGATAAAGATTTACCTAAGGAACTGATATTTATACAAGGCTGTCGAAAAATCCAAAACGCGCTTTAATATGTCAACTGTATCTTTTTACTTAGTTCTCATTTCCTCTGCGAATTTAGACAACTGTGAAGGAAGCTACGATGTAACGAATTTCCAAAGATAGGATGCAAATTAGATGGAGAAGCGAAGTAGAAGGGGAAGTGGGGAAAAGGGTAATTCCTGCCGCAGGTTCCGATAAACCAATTTCCCGAGGACATTTTTCTAGATGTCGGTTAGTGGTGGTAATAGTAGTAGTAGTAGTAGCAGTAGTAGTAGTAGTAGTAGTAGTGACGGTAGTTGGTGGCGGCGCATTCCCTGGTGAATGCCCTCCTCCTCCTCCGGGCTTTGGCTGGGACCGCCGGGCGAAGCTCCCCTCGGCGCGCTCCCTCCTCTCTCTCTCTCTCTCTCTCTCTCTCTCTCTCTCTCCCCCGCCTGTTTCGCGTCCCCTTCCACTCTCCGGGAGAGTGCTGGGTGCGCGCGAAACGGGTGGTAAGAGGGACACGGCGCTGCACGGAAGAGAGAGTGAATGACTGGGAGAACGCGCGGGGAGATCGATATTCGAAAGAGCCCCCTCCCCCCCCCCTCCGAATTTCCCCAACCCTCTTTTTCCCACCCTCCAAACCCCGGCCGGCGGCCCCGTCTGACGCTGGGCACCCCTCGGTCTACCCTCCCAGTGGCGTAGATAGGGGGCGCGCCCGGGGTGGAATGGGCGCGCCGGTTTCCCCAGGACACTCGGAAGCACAAAGAGGACAAGCGCGCCCCGTAAATTATCCGCCACGCCGTTCTCTCACGGAATTTATGCGACCTCCTCTGGAAGGTGTCTAGACTCCTTTTGGTGATTAAGACACGCGGGGTGGGCGCGACCAGTGCCAATCGATCGCTGGCGATCGACGAGTTTTATGAGCGACGAGTACACCGCCGACACGACGGTGTCTGTCAATATAGACGTCACGATTGTATAGCGACAATTGATGAATTATTTCCCGAAATTATAATTGTAGCAAAATTAATTAAGAGAGATTGAAACGTACAAGAATAAGCAGTTTTTTTGCTCATTATTTATTTTCAGCTGACATTTATAAATATGTCGAGATTTTTTACATGGATTATTCTCTTAATATATGAATAAGTCCGCAAATTGTAAAACGAATAATTAATTATTTAATGTAATACAGAATATAGCGTGCACGCATGAAAGAGCAACTGCATCAAATGTTAAATTCATCGCCAGATTTTTTGCATAATTTAAAAGCGCGTGTGCATAAAATAGTATATAATAATAAAATTATTATTTTATAATAATATAAATTAGCTACACAAAATCTCTCTCTTTTGAAATGTGTAATATTGTATATGTTAAATCATTATTATAATAATATAAATTACCAACACGTAATATTTTGAAATATATTATAATGTCTTTCTCTTTCATTATAAAATACTGAAGTTCTTATTAGCATCAAACTAAGAGATTCTCCTCTCCTGGACTATTCTTTACCGTGTTTATTATATCTCTATATTTTTTATCATGTCACAAGGCGTTTAGCCGAGACCTTTACAAGAATCGTCTATTTTAGATATGTTGGTAATCAGTAGTTCAGTTTCCTACGCCACTGGGACGCACTTCGACTGACCCTTATATGCATACGTGCTATTTACCATTAGATTACACCCCTTGTCTCCCTTATTCCTTTCTGCCTCTCCCCCTGTGACTCTCTTCCTTTCTCCCTTTCTCTTTGTTCTGCCATGGCGACTTCTTTGCTCCACGCATCGTTCGTCTATCTCTCGTATTTCGTAATAAAAAATGTACATAGAATGTGACGCTGACGAAACCAATTAGTACATATTTATCGATTCTTATTTCTATCCATGACATGACTCATTAAAAAATCGTTTGCCACAAGGTTATCGTTAACGAACGTCGTGAGTAACAGCACAAAAGCAAATAAGCCTACGCATCTAAAAAATCGATTTCGGTAGACCTTACCTATATTAGCACTATTGTTCACGGACTTCACGGTTGCTGATCGCAGATGAGATTGCTGTTGCGAGATAAGCGCGTTCGTCATTCATGACATGTGATTTTTTAATACACACGTCGTGCTTTTATACTGAGTTCAAACCACATATTTGATATTAACTTGACAACGCGTACAGTTTTCACATAAATAAAATGGAAGAGAAACAGATGTAATCGCAGCTTTGACGCAATAGATTTAATTAATGGACATGATCTGTTAATTATTAATTATTATTATAATTTTATAATATTTGTAATTATATTTTATACTATTGTAATTAATACAATTTTATGAAGTGATGCGCCCTGTATTTGCCTACAATTAGATTAATATTTCTTTTGTATGATTCTTTCAGACATATTTCATATAATACTACTTAATTTCCATATTAATTTTTTATAGTTAATGGAATAAAGATAGAAAAGATTCGACATCTTTTTTGCGGTATTTCATACAATATTTATTTCTCGATGATCGAATCGAGAGCGTCAGTAAAGTCGCCATAAGCGATAAGGCTTTGAGGAGCGCAGTTTCATTTGATCAAACGGAATATGGGATTCACATCGTATGATGAAATTTGGCCGCGTTCGCGTTACCGAAAAGCCATTTGCCGAGGGAACGAGCGAGCTTTTCCACCCTCTGACCGGCCGGCGCTTGCGCTATCCGTTCCTTCATCAATCCTCTCTCTTTCTCTCTCTCTGTCTTTCGCTATCAACCCCTCTCCATTTCACGAACCCCATTTGGCGCGTGCGTACTTCCGCCGACCACTACTATTCTCACCCCTGTCCGTGTCTTTCCCCTTTCTCTTTTGGCCCCTCCATAATCGAGGCGATGTACAGTTGTTCAAAAGTTCATGTGCACTCGCGATATTAATCATGGCAACTTCCCGCGAAGATCAGACGTCGTAATGCACGCCGATCGATCGGGATGAGCCTCGTGATGATGGATGCTGCGGCTAAACTGCGTTACATTTTAAAAGTTCATCTGCTTAAAAGTAAAACGAATGAAGTTTTTGCGCTCTTCTAGCTCCCATGTATATCTCCCCTTTTTAATCCGCCGCTGTCGATGGCAGCTTGAAAGTTGGTAGCCATTGTCTTAGAGACCCTCTTCTCCCTCTCTCTCTCTCTCTCTCTTTCTCTCTCTCTGTCTCTTTCCTTTCCCCCTTTCTCTCTCTTTCTCTTTCTCTTGAGAGCTGGAGAGAGAGAAGAAGATTGATGTTTCTCCCTCTTTTCTATATCTTCTGCAATTTTTTTATCTCTCTTTTAATTTAGAACTTTATCGTTCTCGTTTAACATTTTACCACCATCTTGATCGATTTATTTTTTGTTAAGTTTTCTTTTTTACATTTTTTTCTCTATTTCTTCTCGACCTTTTTCTATTCTTGCACTGAAGATATTCGAGACCTGCGAAATATCATCCAAATGTGCAGTATCCCGTTTCTACGTCGGCTCATATTTTCCTATAATTATCGATCGATGCCCGTAAATAAACGCGACGGTGTTATTTGAAGATTATTTATATTTCTAAATTATTCATATATTCCCTCGATAGTACACTCGTCTCCCCAGAAAAGTTTGCAGATTAACTGTTTCTTTCCCTTTCTTCCATCCAGCATATAAATCATATAATATTAATTCTCGTAGGACACGGCTTAGAGTTAGCCGCATTGCGCTCAAGGATCTAAATTAAGACCCATAATTCCAGAAAATATTACTAGGTACGTCGACCCGAATTAAAGATCGCTTCCGAGAGGCATCGGAATGAAACCGATCGATGGAACAGTTATCCTTCCCCGTATAACTGCACTTATTCGTGCAATGACCGACGCGAAGAGAGGGGGGGAGGGGAGGGGGGTAGTTGTTTCCCGTAATTCCCGGGCCGATCATTTTAATCAATAGCTCTCCTCTCTTTCCCGACACGTCAATTATCACGGGGCATGTCGCGCGCGCATAATGACTGAAAAAATTCTCTCCACAGCTGCAGCGCGATGTTTGGGAAATATGTGCATCGAGGTAACGCACACCAGTACCAACCCCCCCCCTCCCCCCGAGCAACCCCCGACGGTCGGTATGCGAGGGGTGCAGACCGCCTATTACGTCTGCGCGAATTTCCACCCTTTTACCGTCATCGCCGATTCCTCTGCGTCGCCATCCCCCTGGCACTTCTTCCGTCTTCGAATCCGTCCCCGATCCGTCTCTCCTCTTCTTTCTAACTGCTCACACACACACACACACACACATACACACACACATCCCTCCCCGGTGTTTCTCCTTCATCTTTTGCTCAACAGCAACGACGGCGTCTGCGTACATCGCGCTAGCAATCTCCCTCGGCCGAGCTTTTTTGCGATTTTTTTTGCCCCGAGCCTATCCCTCCCCCCCCCTTTTTTCCCCCTCCTTTCACCGACGAATCGTGAGGGTGGGGGCGGCGGCGGGTGTCCAGAGGGTGCAGCCATCAGCATCGGTGGCCGGCCTCGTCAGTTTAGTTACCGCACCACATAAAGGCATTGCGTTGTAGACACCGTTATACCCGCAACATTCTTACTATTTGCTTGCATATCTCCTAATTTTTCTGACCCCTCAATTCGGCATAAAGAAAGAAAAAGAAGAAAACACTCGGTTCGGTATATCGTTCGTAATCAAAAAGCACAGTCGTCGCTGTCATCGTCGCCGTTATTGTTGTCCTCTAAACGGTTCAGTTGTCCCCTTACCGCTTCGTCCCGTTCACGTGTCTCGATCGAGCGACGTCACTGTTTGTCATCACCCGGGGGTGACAACGTCACTGAGAAAAATTCGCGCGAAGAGCAAGGCAAAGATCCCGTGAACGTTCTGCGAGAAGATAAGTTCATCGGAGGAAATCGGCTTATCGAAGATAGAGCAGAGCAGTGACTTCCGCGTTCTTCCAATCTTATATAATTTCATTTTATCCTCGACCCTGTGTTCTCCGCCATCTCGTATTCCCGACTCGTCCCGCCGCAAAGAGCACTTTTTCGTGTCCCGATCATTCATCCATCTCGATCGACGATCTCTCGACGCGTCGCGATATCTCGAAGACGAATTCGGTCGTGAACGGAGAATCAAATGGGAGTTGATTACGTTAGGGAGAGAGCGGTATCGAGCCACAAGATCGTCAGCTGGAAGATTCTTTAATCGGCAGAAGAGACATCGGCAAAGAGAGAAAAGAGAGCGAGAGAGAGAGAGAGAGAGAGAGAAAGAGAGAGAGAGAGAGAGAGAGAGAGAGAGGGACAAATAGGAGAACGTTTTAGCTGATCGGGGTGGGAGAGAGAGAGAGAGACACTGGGTGTGTTGCGGGGTCGCGCGCGAGATTTATTTATTTCCTGTCGCGAGTTATATTATCAAGTGCTCGCGCTTATCCGATCTACGAATTCGCGCGTTTTCGCGATATTCAATGTCGGGATTCTCGTTCGATGATCGAAAACTGGCTTCCAGATGATTGATCGTCGCGCGATCCTCGGTTCGGATGTTTCAAGTCTCGCGTAATTGTAATAGAGAAATTTGTTGAAAAAAAAAATAAGAGAAAATTGTAGAAAGATTAAAAAAACCACGCACACGCGTTTGAAATCGTGACCGAGCTAAAAAGAGATCAATATCGAGAGAGGGACACGCATAAATAGAGAGAAAATAAAAGTAATTAAATAAAACCCATCGTCGTTCCGTTCTGCGCCCAGATATCGGCATCCTCCAACCACTGATTTTCATCGTTAACCGGTATGTTCATTTGTTTCTTTACTTTCTTTCTTTCTGTGATTTTTCATAAATCTTTATCTCATTATCGTTATTATTATCTTGTTATATTATTGTTGTTATTATTGCCGTTATAATTATTGACTATTCATCAGCGGATCTGCGTACGTTTATCGTACGCTGATCGGCTGTCAATCTTTACGTATAAGTTCGTCTTCTGCACTGGGTTTCCTCATGTGAGGAAACTTCCGGTACCACTTAGGTTGACCTTTCCAAAAATTCCCTGTGGTGCTCCCGTGCTTCGCAATTTTTATTGATTACGCATTTGCTTTCCGAATTTTTTTATAAATATTATAACACAAATATAAAATGTAAATTAAAATCGCGGAAAATTTATAATATTATAAATTTATTGCAAACTGAATCAAAATGGAGATTGTGTACTTGTTAGAAAAATATATTTCATAAGAATAACAAAAATATAGATTAAGGCAATATTATATATGTATATATTGTATATTGCCATTAGAATCATAATTTTTCTTTCATAATTAATTGCAATTAATACTTTTAGAATAAATTAGCCTCGTAATGATATTACAAATTTATAGAATAAAATATAACAGAAATTTATAGAAAATTATAGTATAAAAATCACATAAATTTTTATTATTTTATCAAAATTATAATTTCTTGCGCCGATCGAGAAGTGTCATTTACAAATAACTTAAAACGTCATTCTTACGTCATGATATTTTATTATAACGCGAACCTCGCCGTGTAGAATACAATTGCGTGATCTCATGCAAGGAGCGCGTTCGAGATAAAAACTTATTAAGCGAGGCACATTAACGAGGCAAAGTTGTTGCATTTAACTGTCGATCAGTCGCCATGACCATCGCTAAGCCATCGCGTCCAGCAGCTGACGCTTACCACGGCGCAATATTGTGTGTGCACCAGATCGTTCTCTCTCCCTCTGGGCGTGGCACCAGAAAGCGACTGTCGCGGGAGCACCACGTCGCAATACACATACGAACACACACATGTACACAGACGCGAGCACACGCAACCCCAATACGCATAAACACATACGCGTACAACTTCCTGCTTCTCTCTTTCTCCATCCAACCCCTTATCGATCCCGCAACCTACCCCGACCGAAAAACGACAAATTGAAATAGCTCAGAGGACGACGAGCTTTCGCGATGCATGATGAAGCGTCAAGCAGATCCGGGATGGAGCGGGGACCGGCACTGCGGGTCCTTGTCGAGGACAAGCAGGATGTCTCGAGAGGGACACTTCCGTCCGCGACGGCCTCGATTACAATGGTGCGTGAGCCGGGGGAGAGTTAGATGATAAAGCCGGTGAAGATCGATTTGATATCGCTTCCTTTTTTCTTTTTTTACCAAGCTATTAGGTAATCAAAAACTATTTAATTTAATAATTTAATAATTGAGTTGAGAAAAAAAGAATAGTGCAAGGGACAACGAGAATGAATGAAAAATGTAGGAGAAACATCACGATTGATAAGAAATTTGGCTTCGTTTTCACGCCGTTGGAATTTTCGGACCAGCATCGAAATATCAAAGATTGGCCGCGATTTTGCAAAGGGCGGCTAGAAGATGGTGGCGAGAATCACGAGAGACGGAGAAAGAGACGGAAATAGAAACGGAGGGCAGGGAGACAGAAAGAGAGAGAACGAGAGAGAGAGAGAGAAAGACTAGGTCTGGTTGGGGAACCTCGTATTGATCGTTCCTGGGTCCATGTGATGCGCCTGCGTTTTACCACGGGGGGTAAAATCGTAGCGAGGGTAAACGAGAGACGAGTACGGGAGAGTGAGAGAAAGAGAGAGAGAGAGAGAGAGAGAGAAAGAGAGAGAGGAAAAAGGGGGCGAGGAAGGGGATGACGGAGAGAGAGAAGAGCGTATATATATCGGGGTTCATATACCCCCAGGATAGCTGCAATGTTCCACCGTGCCACCGACCAATCAATGGAGCTTCTCCGCGCCTCTCTTTCTCTCTCTCTCTCTCTATCTCTCTTCGACGCTTCCCACACATTGTACGTGTACAATATTGCCTTGCAGAAACGCGCACGTACGCATTCGTGATGTACGCGCATATATGTGCGTATGTATATATCTGATACGACATGACATGTCGCGGGTCTACGACGACCACGTAATCGTGCGTTACTCGAGACATGAAATATATAAATGATTTTACGCAATCGCTCGCAAAACTTGTTTGCTTTCCGATGAATTTGCATTATTGAAAAATTAATTTATCACGTCTGATGTATCCTGGATCGATTACACGCTGAATTTAACTCCGTGAATTTTGAATTACGGATAAGTAAACAAAAAGAAAGGAATAATATAGTCTTTTCGTCAAGTTATGTTTATGCAGATCTGCTACAGGATATGAGATATACAATATTAAATTTAAACTTAATTGAAATTAAACTTAATTATCAATAACTTTTATATTAAGTCGTCCATCATTATAAGTGCCAAATCGTGTTCGTGATTAATTACATAAAATTACTCCTGAATATATTGCGGTTTTAATTAAAGCACACTTCATGCTTTAGCGACGATTTCTTTTAGCGCGAGAAAATGAGCGAGAAATTAACCAGATGTAATCTTGACGTTGCACGAATTAATGAACTTCTCAGAGAAAAAAAAAACGCAAAAAAATTCTTTAATATTTCAGAGCGCAGAGTTTTAATTTCAAAGTTAAAAATACAGTTTAAAAATTTAAATCTAAATATATCACAAACGTCAAAAAAATTTATTCTTATTCTTCATTAAAATAATTCCAGTTCATAAATATTTAACTGCTTTATATTTATTATGCAGGATTTGTGGATAGCAAAAGGAAAATGATCTCAAAGAGAGTCAAAGCTAAAAGACTGTTTGTTCTCTTAACATGCTATTATAGAACTTGTACGGTATCTAAATATTCTAAATATTTTCTAATCATCGATGTTAAAACTTCTTCGCTAGTTATTATCTATAAACGTAGTACTTACATCATTAAGTCAAAAAAAATTCTGATCTAATCGCAAGAATGTAGTAATTATTTTTTTTCCGCACACGCAGCAGGCTACTCTTATTATGTATTCATATTTTTATAATCTTTCGATCGATATCAACGCGACTAAAATATCTCTACCGATCCATAATGTTTATCCTATGGTTCACTTTGTGGAACTCGATGCTTGTAAATGTTAAGTTATGAAAATAAAAGTATTTTTAGGCCTAAAATATGAATTACATACAAATATTTAAATATTATTCTCGGAAAGGTAATTCTTATGTTTACAGAAATAGAAGCTAAACTATCTCGTTATTAAATCAATAAGCATTTTGCGTGATACTATATTCACGCGCCAGTGTGTTCTCGGTACTTCTAAATAACTTTGTCCTGCCTGATGTAAGGCCAAATCGATTTCGAGCCAGAGGTATCGACGGAATCTTGTTAAAGGTTCGATGACCCCGGAAAAAGTTGCCGGACGGAATTATTGTTCCCGAGGTATATAGCCCCGTATAGAATTATACTCGTGCCCGCCGTGCCAGATCGATGATGGCGAGGGTCTATCCCCGAAAAACGTAGCTTCGACAGCTGGATTGTGACTAAACTAAAGAGGGTGAGGTCTGCGTTTGTCGACAGGAATGATTCACGGATCCGCCACGTGACCGGCGTATTTTTCGCATTTTTTAGTATCCCTTTGAATAATCCTAGTACTTATCTCATACTGATTTCATATTTGCTTGGCTATTTTATTATAATGTGTAGCTGTAGACTGCAGTGCGTGTTTTCATATCAATAGCTAGTGAATTCAAATAAGCATCGTATGATCAGATATTTTATCTCTATTGAATATAAAAAGTATTGTCAATCACATAAAAAATTTAATAAATTGTTCGATTAATTTAATAAATGTTCGATTAAAAAATTTAATCGAACATTTCTTCGATATATTTAACAATTATTAATAGCGTAACTGTCGGGATAAAGGATTGGCTCTCTCTCTCTCTCTCTCTCTTTTTAAGTTAGTTGCCATTGAACGGCTTAAAAAGAGACAAGCTTTTTATTTCGAGGGGAATTTGCATGCGCGTGTAATAATAGATATACATTGCTTCTTTTCTGCATATGCCTGGCATCTGTTAGTAACCGTGCCCTAGTCTAAACTTTATCCCCTTTTGTTCTCCACCTTGACCAAACGCTGTATAGATTCGCCGGTGACGACGCTCAGCATTAGGTATGGTCATGGGCGCGATTCGAGAGATTTCTTCCCATTCTTTTTCGTGATCGCGTTACAAAAGTGCCCTCGATAAATTCGAAGAAATCTCATTGTCACACAGTCCATAACGTAGATTATCTTTGCGAATTTCGTGAGGACGCGATTGGAGTGCTCATTCGGCCGTTTTCAATCTCGTCGCTCTCCAACTCCTTTGCGTATATTTAGGATAAAATCATTCTCTGTTTACACAATTGATCCCTCAATGTCGTGTCACGAGATTATTCTCTGAAAGCACATACTCCGATTTTCGTTCGTGCCGATTCGCGTTCGTTGAGCTCCGCGTAGCACGAATAAATTTCACGAAAACATTAACGCGTACATATATCGTTTATTGGCACGGCCGCCAAGTCTTACTCGGTCCGTTTCGTCAGAGTCGTATAATTTTGGGCTGTAATCGTTTGGAGACCGACCGGCTCGAGCTAAGGTCAGGGATGCAGCTACTTCGATTCGTTTCCCGCGATTACACGCTTTCGCATGCGAGCGAGACGAATGGTAACTCTCCTGCTGAATTTTTATTTTTATCCGGATGTACAACCACAATGTCACGAAGTTCGCAGCGACGTAGTTGCAATTAATGGATCCCTGTACAGTGTTCGTGAACAAGAAAAAAGTCCATAAAATTATTTTTATCAAACGGCAATTCCACACTTTTTTTTTTTTTTTTTTTTTTTAATTATATAATAATTATTTTATATAATTGATATTTTATATTTATATAATTAATATTAATATTTATATTTTGTTTAATTATTTTATATATGTTTTATATAATTATCTAAACAAATTTATATTATTAATATAAGTTTTATTAATATAAATTATTAATATAAGTTTGCGGTTAAAAAGATATTATCAATTTAAAGGATTTTTTTTAACATACGTATTTGCTGATATGTATCTAGGATAATCTTTTTTTCTACTATGATATCGTATAAAAGTTGTGCGGTTTTTTTGCGAACTTGATCAAGTACGGATGGTGTGAAAGACAAGAGGGAGACCCTTATCTCGATGCGATTCCGTAGTACGTCGGGAGGGGGAGGAGGGGGAGGGGGGCCAAAAACCCTGAAGGGACGGTAAGAGAAAGCGCAGTTGGGGGTTTGAAGTGTACACCTTTCTTTCGTGCAGAACTGGGTTGATGAAACTGGATCGAAAAGATTTGCAATTAAATGCAAACTTTGCATGTTAAAGAAGTTTTCAATTTCCGTTTGCATATGTAATGCCCGGGTATATCTCCAGTGTTATATCTACGTATATATGTGTTTTATCTTTCTATTGAGAATTTTAGTATGAATCTTATCACGTCTTACACAGGCCTTAAAGGTAATGATAAAAAGAAATTTTTATATTTTTTTGACGCGCACAATTTTTATTATCAAGTTTGTTTCAACGTAATTCGCGATCGATCTGTCAAAATCGCGTGAAATAATTCATATATGCAAACAAACGAGACATGATTTTCGCGAATACTTTGACAATTCGTATAGCAGATCGTTATCAGAAATGTGTGGATGCTCGAAAAGTTCAAGCCGAGCCGGGACCCGCGGATATTCCTCGTAATCGATAAATCAAAAGAATTCAAAAATATTTCTTTAGCATTCTTTTGTATTTCGAAGTCATTAATATATGCATTTCTATTAGCAACCCCGCGTCTCGTGCTGGCAGGGGAGAATCACGGGCGAAAAAAAGGGGTTCGTAATACGCTCTCGCGGCGTCGCGTCGCATCTGCGGGCGCAGTTGACGCGCGAGCCGAGCCGAGCCGAGCCGAGCCGAGCGGAGCCGAGTGGAGCCGAGCGCGGCCGATGACGGGCGAGCGATCGCGAGCCGTGGGCCGAAGCCGCTTCGAAGCGAAGCGAGCGTCCAGTCTCTACGCAGCCTCCGCCCGTTTCTCGTCGTTCTTTCCGTTTCCTTAGTCTAGTGTTTCAAACTTTAATTTCTCTCGGCCATCTTCACGCGCAACCCTTCCGTCCCCGAACAAAACGCGAAGCGCGTCGCACGCGTTTATATTTGCACGCCGGAGCTCCGATCCGAATTCGCGTCGTTCCTCCACCTCCTCTTCTTCCCCCCCCCTCAGCCCCCACCATCCCCTACACCTCCCCCATTATCTCGTCGCGTCAGGCCTCTACGCCGAAAGCAGCCGCCGTCGCCGCCGTCGATGTCGATACGCGATCGTCGCCCGTCACGTCCAAGTGCACCGAGGACGATTAGGCGGTGTGCATAAATGCCGGTTTACGAGGGTTCGCGGCGTACTTTTCTTTCATTGATTTCCCCTTCTGTTCCGGGCGGTGGTGCGAGAGCAGTAGCGTGATAACAGTGCACACATTGGCGGTGGTGGGAGCGATAAAACGAAGAAAGGAGCCGGAGGCTCGCGTAAGGGGCTGACTAGCTCGCACGGTGCTCGGTTTCGCGTGTGACAAGGAGAGGAAGAACGAGTGACAGGCGTACGTCATAGAGAAAGAGAGAGAGAGAGAGAGAGAGAGGGAGAATAGAAGACACTAACAGGTATCAAAGGAAAAATGATCTGCGAAAAAGTTAGCGTTTAGTAGACATATAGATGGACGATGCGAAAGCGCATCTGAACCCCCGGGAATGTATCGATTATTGCAAAGAGAGAGAAAGAGAGAGAGAGAGAGAGAAAGAGAATGAGAATTAGTCGATTCGTCAAAGGAAGAGATAATACACTTGTCGCATTCTCGGGATTGGCGTCGCGAAAGCACGTGTCATCGTGTCTCGTTTTCTTCTCAACCCCTCATTTATACCTACGTTGCGTGCGTTCGTTCGTACGTGGCTCTTTCCGCGCTGATATACCCCTCTCGACGCAAACTCTCGCAAACTCGCCGTCTGCGTTTACGCGCGCGGCGTATACGAGCCGAGCCGAGCCGAGCCGAGCCGAGCCGCTTTTTTGCGCGCGGAAAGGGGCGTACGCGCGGGAGGGGTCACTCTCTGAAACGCGCAGGGGCGATGGCAGGAAGGGGGTTCTCGTAGAGCAACGGGAGAGAGAGCGAGAGAGAGAGAGAGAGAGAGAGAGAGAGAGAGAGAGAGAGAGAGAGAGAGAGAGAGAAAGCAAGCGCGAGGCACAGGGACCGACGAGGAGCCGCGCTCGTATTGATCGGCCCCGGCCACGCGATTTTCACGATCCGTCGCCATGGCCACCTGGCCACCGGCCGAAGATCGTATCTCGCGACGTATACGTGCTAATCGAACTTTAACCCGCGAGGTCGCCCGTCGACTTAGGCCTTAGGCGCAATGTCCGTCCTTGTCGTGGGCCGCCGCGACGATGACAATTCTCGGCCTCGGTATTTTTTTTTTTTTTTTTTTTTTTTCTTTCTTTCTTTCTCCATCGACCTCTGTCGAGGAGAGGAGCCCTCGCGAAGGGCGACTTTTCCCCGTAAATCGGAATATTTTCGATGCTTCGTCGCATATGCTTGGTTTCCTGGAAAAGGAATCCTAATTGGATCGCGTATAATTGATAATTATATCATTGTTGTATACTTCGATTATTATAATTGTCGAATAATTCGAATTAATAGTGGATATTTGGAAGGAAAAGTTAATATTGGATGTAAAGTCGAAATCGAGGGCAGTTATAAAATTCTTATGAATAATCGGATGTTGCTATCTCTTGCCATGCGATAGGGACGATTGCTAAATTGAAATAACAAGGTAGCATTTACCAGAATAAAACGGTATTTCCGTTGTATCGATTTCGCCAGATCGATAGTCCCGGGCTGTTTCGAAATAACTCATCGTCCACCCAGTTTTTCCCCTTCGTTCACTTCAATTTATGATTCGCAAAAATTTTATTTATTATTGCGTGATTTTTAAATGTGATGCCTTATTATACTTGTGAACTATATCTGACAAAATATCTCAATACATAAGTATAATTAATCACACACACACGCATGTGTATGTGTGGTGTGTAATTTTTAACTTTTAATTAAACAAAGGAAATTTGGAGATGAAGCATATAAATATAACACCACTTCGATTTGCTGAATTTTTTAAACTACTTCGAATTAAGTATCAATAACTCTTATCATGACAGATCAAAATTATTATAACGAGATTTTATTAAAGAGTTACGTAAAATTGTTCTATTATTCAAACTATTGTTTAAATCGATGAAAATATATTTCAATTTAAAATTCTTGATCTCTCTTGCTCGACAGTCCTTTTATAGGGTGCGCGTATCTCCGGCGTTATATTCAAAGTTTTACGACTGCTGCCTGCTTCTCCCCCCTCTCCACCCCCCCCCTTTTCTCTCCTTGCGTGTACTTTTGCGCGTGCACGCGTGCGTAGCCGCGTCCATTGTCATCCGATAATGACAGCGGAGATGTGTCTGAAAATTGGACGGGTGTCTCGCGATACTTTCTCGATCCGCGAAAATATAATCCGGCCAGCTCTCGGCGGCTCTCTTTTATGCCTTCGGTATTGTCGGATCCGAAAATATATCGCTATGGCGAACGTGCCGAGCGCGGATCGATACCGAGGAAGATGCCGGCTTACGATAAGCGCACCGCGACTTTTCTGCCTTTGCGAGCGGCGCTTTTATCGCCTGCGTTCGTAAACAAAGGGGACGCGAACGAGAGTGAAAGAGAGAGAGAGAGAGAGGGAGGGGGGGAATAATCGGCGCGCTTTTTATTATTCGCCGAATATATGAGATACTAATTCTTTCGTAAAGTCATTCCCGTAACATATAAAAAATTACCAACCTTCTTTCACTCGTAATTTCATCAATTTTACACCATGTGTTTCATATTTATCGGAAGATATAAAAAAAATAAGGTCTAACAATTTATCTTTCTCGCGTATCTTATTCGTACAACGAATGTTGAAATAATTTGAGATTATTCATCAATGCTTGAAAACTGAATTGCATTATAATTTCTTTTGTGCCACATTGTATTTGCAAAGTCATCGCGTCTGAATTTATAATGATCGAATCTCGAATGTTATCAATTTTTTTCAATTAGATTCATTCATCACAATATTTGTGACTGTAAATCATTTTTTTTAATAATGTAAATCTCATATTTATACAATTTCCATATCTTTTTTTTTTTATCCAAATAAAATTGAAAATAGCATTTCTTCAATAAAAATTTATTATAAAAATAAAAAAAAAATACATATATGTAGGCTCATCTTTTTTTTTTTTTAAATCTAAGTGAAAATATGTTTTAATAATTTTTATAACAATACTAAATTGTATATTGATTATCAACTGCATACATTTATTAAAATGCATATAAGCAAATTTTTTATGTACATATATTCGTTTAATTATTTCTATATCGACGAGATACATATAATCTTTTAAGTTATGACTTATATGCAAATTAATAAGATACATCAAACTCGCTGACCGTCATTGCGTTCAATGCGTCACACGAGGGAAGCGTGACATATCACTATTCCATGCATACATACAAATTGTATTTCCATGTATGATAGCGCATATTGAGTTCGTTTTGGAAACTCGAAAGCCGGTTACTCTCCGCACGCGCATAATAAAAGCTATCTGTTACCTCACGACATTGCGGACAAGTCGTTTTGGGGTGGCTACTACCACGAGTGACAGAAAGGGAGACTTTAAGGACAGCTGATCGTTACGCAGGAAGGAAAAGGGGAGAGGAGAATGGAGAGGCGCGTGTAGAGAAGGGAACGTAAAAAAAAAGGAGCGAGGGAATTAAAATATACGCCAGTGGCTCGTGCCGACTGATAAATGTGTCGCTGTAGCTCTGTGTATGTGTGCGTATGTGTACTCGCCTTAACCATGAACACCATAGCGTTACCCTACAATAGCCACCACAGCAATTCCCCTTCCTCGCTCTATCTATCTTTCTCTCTTTCGCTCTAATTTCTCCCTTTGCGCTCTGTTGTGTGCGCGTGTACCGGGTGTACCGCTTGAACGTGCTGATTGGATCATCTGATCTTGAATTTAAGTCGTCAATAATTTTTTTTTGTAACTGAAATTATTTATTGTTATTCTTTTGCGTAATTTTCGTGTTTGCAAACTTTTTTTTTCCATGGAGAATTTTATCGAGCACGTGTATCTAGTCGACAAGTTAATTAAGGGAATTAGATTTTTCCAGATGCATAATTACGTGCTCGAGTTTTGTTAAAGATATTTGTCTCGACATTTTTATGTTAATATAGTTTCGTTGCGAAATCGCATTCTAGCGACGCGATTTTAATTACAGATATAATTTGGAATTAATTGTTTTTAGATGGTAATAAGGTTCTAGATGGCCGACTGCCACTCGAATTCATAATTCATTTAGAAATGCAGCGGGTGGTGCAGCATTTCCCGCTTTTATTTTACGTGCTGGTGAGCGAGGGGTTGTGGTTAAAAAAAAAATTAATGATCCTGCCATTCGTTACCGCATTAATTAGATTGTAAGATAAGTTTCTAATCAAAATTTTGTTAACGAAAAATTTTCAGGATCATCTTTTATAACAATCTGCTTTGGACACCATGTATATAGGTTTTCATAGCACTCGGTGTGCTTCGTAGTTTGGAAAGGGTCTCCGGCCCTTTAAATGACAACGGGGGTCGTCGGCCCCTTTAAATTACCAGAGTTCGTATCGGACGTTACCCCAAAAGTTCTCCCAACCGTAGCTCTTGTTCCTTTTATACTGTGTGTTTGAAAAGTCATCGTCCAGATTTACACTATTGAATTTCGAGTGTTACAAATTTTTTCAGTTCGATTCTTTCTTCACAATATTTGCAGCTTTAAAAATCGGATTTTTCCAGTTATTACCAAAGTAAAACTTATATAATTTTCATACGTTCTTCATTGCAACAATATTAAAAGTAGTCTTTCAATCTATTTATTAATTATAAAAATAAAAAAATAAGTAAACGCAGGCTCGCTTTCTTAGAAAAATCGATATAAAAATATTTAAATTAATCAATCGACGAGATTGACGTTTATTGATTGCAATATAGTTTATTTTCATGTATGTTAATTATTACACAGTACTTATATATATGAGAAAAACTTATATATGAGAAAAAATATATATATGAAAAAAACTTGTTCGATAGTTTATTGTTTTATTATAACTATAATAGCAAAGTTAAGACAATTTGCGTCAGTTTTTACCCTCGACTGATGCCAACCGCAGGTTGTGCTTTATACAATAAAGGCACTTGTTCTTGTCTCGAGTTCACGCGAATAGATTATACAAAAACTCGAGGCCGCTTAGACTTTCAAATGTCAAAGAACGTCTTGTGCATCATTGTTTTCATGTTATGTGTTTTTACGTCCTTCGATATTTCGTGTTTACATCGGTACTATATAATTTCTTCCATATTCGTTTTGCGATAAACTCGTATTCGCCGTTTCGGTATTTTGAAAGTGAAACTTCTTGGAATTTTTTTTTTTTAATATAAAATATGCAGACCCAACGATATCGTAATTATCCAGGAAATTCACAATGTAATAATATTTATTCATGGAAATAAACGTTTTAATATACAAAATGTGTGCGTGTATGTATATGTGAGTTGTTAATATTATTATAATTGCGATGACGATTATTTATCTAGATTGCGAGTCTAATGTAATGTGTTTTACTTGCAGATTTCGTACATAGTTAGAGACGATTCGTTAGAGGATTGCAATGATGGCGAACGGAATGGACACAGTCGTACAACAAAACGGAGGATCTACCCTCGGACAGACCTCGCAGGAGGAGTCGAAGACGAATCTCATAGTAAATTATTTGCCGCAGAGCATGACTCAGGATGAGATTCGTTCTCTGTTCTCCAGTATAGGCGAAGTCGAGAGTTGCAAGCTAATCCGTGATAAGCTTAGCGGTAAGAGATCAGCGGCACTCTCTTGTTACATCCTGTCTTTAAGTGTTTAGACTCGAGTCGGCAAACATATCGTCTATTTTAAGGATGATGTAAATTTAATTTTGAAATGTTGCGAGTTCTGATTAAACGTCGATATTAACAAAATTTTAAATACTGAATTTGCATCATTCTCAAAATCGACGGTTCCTTTATTGCGATTTTCTAAACCAAAAAACTCTTTGTTACATTTTATTCATTTAATTAAGTTTGAATAGGCCGACTTAAAATTGTAAAGGGAGATAAACTTAAGACTTAAAGTGGTAAAAGGATGTCGCAAAATATTGTACAAAAAATGATTTTATTAGAAAAATGAAAACTCGACGACTAATATTTTTAGCTTATAACTTGGAGGAGAGATTCTTTTCCTCTATAAAATATCTTTCCGTATTTTATCCTCGAGTACTGTGCATATAAATTAAATCATTTAGCTTGTACAATGCTATTCTATAAATTTTTGATTACGGTATTTTGCGCAGCCTATTCGTATTGATCCGTCATATCGGGTATGCATATCTTAGCATAATTCGGATCCGTACGTGCATGCCGGGTATATTCCGTGCAGTGGCAACGACGAGCACGTGTATAGACGTTGCGACGCTATTTCGAGCCGCCGCGAAGAGAGCGGGGGCGGAGTTTGGTTTGAAGATTTGCCGCTTTATGCTCGACCTCGCCATCACGGAATCGCAGTACCGTGTCACGTCGCTTGTTACCTCGCACTAAACGCGTCGTTCACATTCGGGACAATTCTTTTGCTGAGAAAACTGTAATTATATTCTACTTTACGTTTGTTTATATCCCGTCGAGAACGCAATTCAGAATAATATCATTGTAATGAGCAAAATTTACATTTAAATATAGGAAGAGAGCTTTTTCTCAGATTTGCTATTTTAATAGAATGCAAGCAATGTGACGAATTGAATTTTTAAAGTTAGTTAAAACTTAGTCTTAGCATGAAGACATTAGAGAAGGATGAGAAAAAAACTGATATTATTCTCTCCTTGCAGAATAAAGTCAAAATATAATTCACTCGTGTATCCTCGCAGCGTGTTTCAGGCATTTCGCCAACTACTCGTTGATATATTTGCCACCACGCCATTCATAAAATTAATTCCGGCACGTATCGAGAAAATTAAAGTCGACATTACACGTTCAACTATTTCTTCAATGCGATTCTATTCCAGCTAATAGATGGATGTGCGGATACAAACGAGCTTTGAAATCCATTGGCAACACCGAGAGAAACATTTGATCGCATTAAGAGCCAAAGCTATCGAGACATATTGTCTCGGCGATGAAATGTCTCCGTCGCTTCTTTGTCGCGAATCACATACACGCTTAGCTCGATCACTCTATTTGTCTAAGATAAATCCAATGTGGCGAAATGTATACGATAAATTTATCGAGCCACGTGTCTCTGTTTGCAGGTCAGAGTTTGGGTTACGGTTTCGTCAACTATCACCGGCCTGAAGATGCCGAAAAGGCTATAAACACGCTCAATGGTCTTCGTTTACAGAACAAAACCATCAAGGTGAGTAGAGTCTTTAATGCAGTTCTAAGTACACGTCTTTTATTTATCCCTCGCCTAATCCTTGTAATAACGCACAAGAGGTTTCCCATTATATTTCTTCAAAGATTAAAATCATAATTAGTTCTTAATTTACAATACAAAAAAGAGTTATATAGAGATCTCTCAATCGAATTTCGAATTCAATATTAATTTTATCAGTATATTTGAAATCAATAGTCTATTTTTTGATAGTTGACTGATTTGTAAAGCGATCTGTCCGATTTCTAGAATGCTAAATGCATCTATGCGAGAGTGTAAGACGGCAATGCAGCAATATAAATAGGTTGGCCTGGATTCGGTTTTATCGTGCGCGAACAAGAATAAAGAGATGATTATCGCGCAGGCACATTTTTTCGTTCTTGCTCTAAGATTCAAATCATTTTAATAGCATTTATCTCTTATCAGTTAATATCGGTCGATTAATATCAGTTAAATTCGCGATTAATATTTGTCGGAATTATAAAGAGATTATATTTCCGGATGCATTTGTTTCTTTTTTAGGTATCGTATGCGAGACCGAGCAGCGAGGCGATCAAAGGTGCGAATTTGTACGTCAGCGGCTTGCCGAAGAATATGGCGCAGCAGGATCTGGAGAATCTCTTCAGCCCTTACGGCAGAATTATCACGTCGCGAATACTGTGCGACAACATCACCGGTAAGTCCCATGCAAGTCCGTCTGTCGATTTTCTTCGCGACAGCTTTTCACAGTGGATTTCCGTTACGAATCGATTGATCGCTTGTCAATTTTTCCGACGACGCGAATAACGAAAGTTCGACGGATTGTCGCACATAATTATCATTTGAAATATTTCTGTGATTTGTCTGAATTCTCTTGTACCGGATTTTTTTTAACATGTTGATTTAAATTCGACTTCTGTCACTTGTTTCTATTCGCGCTGAGGCATAAATTTTTGCGCAAGAGTAAAATCGATGTACCTATAATTTAAGGCAGCGAAAAAATATATATATATAAAAAAAGAGAAAAAACTGTACATCGACGATTTTAATTAAAACTGTGTCCAGATCACAGGTGTGTAGGCCATGGGGTTAGAATTATTTAGGGTGGGTCGGTGCGCCATAAACGAAAATGACAACGAAAGTGCGAGTAAATAATTCGATGAAATGTGTGTTATAGCGATACGATAAAAATATTCAAAGAACAAGTGAATGAAACCGCAACCGTATCAGTTTCACTTCATTATGTTTTCTTTCGCCTGTATACACACTTTTTCTCACGTTTCCTCATTCGAAGAGCACAAACCAGCAATTTCACGAGTATACAGCTTCCGCATATATGTACACGCAACTTCGTTCTCGAGGGGAGGCATATCTATCGATGAATACCGAATCAAGTGTCCTCCCTCCCTGCCGTCTTTCGCTTTTTCAGTTGATCCTTCCCGCGCTGGATATTCATTATATTATATTTCATTTGCGTTTTTTTTTTTTTTTTTTTTTTAATTTATCTGCGACAAACGCCCCTCTCTGGCCAGTCCAGATTGCACGAACGAAGCCTCATGGCCACCACCTCGATCTTAATTTCGCGCTTCCTTATCGTGCTCACTTTTCACTCTTCTGTCCTCACATCCCGACACGTTATTTTATTTTACCTGCGTCGATCGTTCTCACGCATTATCATTGTTTACTTTATTATCCGGACCACCAGGCTTGCTCCATCATCTCCCAGACTTACGTTAGATAAACATCGCTTTCGTTTCCCTCCCGCAAAAAGTGAACATGCGCGATACATCAAATTTTTCCCTCTTTGACACTCATGCTTTTTATATGATTAAGGAGATGAGAAATAGCGTAATTTACACGCAGTCCGCTCGCCCCTTATTCGCTCCATGTTTATTTTATTTAAAACGATATCGCGTTTTCTTTATTGAAGGCACGAAGGCGAATTAGTTGCGAAAGCAACTTATACCGATCTAGCAACGATAAACAAAGCGTTACTTAATATAGTCAAAGTAGAATAACAGAGATCTGTTTATTAATGTATTGAGTTTCTTAATGTCTAGAGTTTCTTATATTTATATTATTAGTGTTTCTTATTTTTGTTTATTAAACCTTTTTAATTTTCCGACATATTAGTTTTATATTTTTTATATTATCCACATAAATATATGTGTAGAAAAAAAAAACACATTTGTGATACTTCTTATCGATTTATTAAATGTGTAAATTATTTAGATTAATTTATCGAAGGTCTTGCATTTCACACGTTATTGGAAATAAATAACTGTGCACTATTTGGTTTATTGTAAAAAATTTTGAGAGAAGAATTAAATATTTTAGTTCAAGTCGTGGATGTTGCTTTTTTTTTTTTTTCTTACATTTGAACGCGATTATTGTTGCTCTTATTTTGCTTCTGTTGCGTCTCTTACGTTAATCTCGTCACCTCGTCTTATCGCGAACACGTTTTATCCCCCAAACCGTCGACGAATCAGGGGCGAGCGAATCGCGTGTAGTGCTGCCAGTTGAATTTTAACGAGATATGATTTTTTCCGTTTCTTTTTAGTACGACAGTTTGTGACCGGCGGCGGAGACAATTTGCCCGGTACGTAATTCACAAATCTCTTTTTTCTTTTCCCTCATTACGTCCTTCTAGCTAAAATGACAAGCAGCCGTTTCTTCCGATCTGCGATGCGTGCGTCTCTCGTCTGCGCGATCTCGATTTTTTTTTTTTTTTTTTTTTTTTTTTTTTCTTTTCCTCACGTCTCTTCGTCGTACGCCTTGTCAATGTCATCGTCGTCGTTAATGAAACACAAAGCACAAACGCGGTACAGTCGAGCATCGGAATCGAAAATCGATTTATAACACGCGCAGGGTAAACATCGTCTCTTAAATAAAATAATAAGCATGTCTGCTTATATTAACAACGACGTCAGAATTAATAGCGTCAAACTTTAGCCAATTTTAGCGGCATTTCGGCGAACGACTTCGAAATTTGAAGTATAAATTTCATGAAACTGGGGAATACAAAATCTCTGAAATGATGCGTTTTGCTTTTGCAAAATGCGTTTGGAAAGAAGTTTCACGACCGTCAAATATGGGGAGAGATGACGAGAGAAAGATGCGTCTTTCACTCCTCGTCGTGCAACGACGGAAGACGCGCGCATCCAATTGTTCCCTCCGAGCGCCATTTTTGTTTCTTTACGCTTTTTGTCATTCGTTATGATTATGATTTGCTATTACGATCTCTCGATTATATCTATACGTACGTCCACAATCGAATATACTCGCTCTTTCTCTCTCTGTATCACTCTTTTTTTTTTTTTATCTCACTTTCTCATTCTTTTTTTTTCCGTTTCTGTCTATCCCTTTATCGCGATGATGAGATACAACAGCAAAGTAGAGATTCGAAAGAAAGACAAAAAGACGTCCACACGACAATAATTGTCAGTGTGTTTGTAAAGAAACGAATCTGCGCGCACCGAACCACTCGCTTTGCGTGTTGTATGTGTGTGCGTGTGTATGTGTGATGCGCGTGTATACAATTTGCAGATAAATTGACTTATACTTAACGATTAAATAAACTATTGGCATTTCTCGCGCGCGCCCGCAAAGGCACGCAAATGACATTTCTTTTTTTAACTTTTACAAGTGATAAGCTATTGTATCCGCAATTTATCGCTGCGCGATTAACGATATGCGAATACACGAGGGCATGCACTACAATTTGTGAGATGAATGATGTTACTCATGTCATATTCAGAGGAAAATACAGGAAGCGTGACAAATGAATGTTTTTAAAAATATTGATGATATAAAAATATGTTATTAGGGAAAAGTGAAGTATTTTATATCTTTTAGGTATTTGTTTTTATTTTATTTTTATTTTTATTATTTATTTTTTTTTATGTAAAGCCGCTAAATGAATTTTATAATTAAGAATAACTTTTGAAGAATATCACACTCTTTTTTTATTTATTTAATATTTATTTACATTAAATGACTATAGCAATTGTATTTACTTATTGAACAAATTGCACATATTAAAAAGTATATTTTTATTTAAAAATTATCAGTTGACTTTATAAAATTCTCTTATAGCTAATTTTACATAGAAAAAAATTAATCCATTTGAAAGCAAAATTTCTTTAGAAACTTCAATTTTGTTTGGAACATATTCTTATCATCAATATTCTAAAAGTATTTACCCATCACGTCTTACGCATCTCACTCTGTATATATCAATAACATTATAAAGAGTCTCACAGGGCAATGGAGTGATAATTATTGCATTGTATAAGAACTGAACTAACTGAAGACACATTAATAGTATCATATAAATTAAAAGAAAATAAACATAACGCAGAGATGATATCGCGAAGATATGACAGTCACGGATCAAAAGTATTCAGAATCAATCAGGCTTTAAATATCATAGCTTTTTATCTTCGCTGTTTTTCTTTTACGATATCATCCTAATCTCGCATTAAACTAAAAAAAGAAAAATACGAAAGAGAAACGACAGAGATTGGATGCGGCCGAAAGCATCCGGCGCGATTCAAGTCAACTGTCAAGTCAAATGTCAAACGTCATCTCGCATCTCGCAATAATCAGTATGATCTTGTGTGTCCCGCCGACCTCTCTCGGATAGGCCTGTCGAAGGGCGTCGGCTTCATAAGGTTCGACCAGCGCGTCGAGGCCGAGCGGGCGATCCAGGAGCTGAACGGCACCATACCGAAGGGCTCGTCCGAGCCAATCACCGTCAAGTTCGCCAACAATCCCAGCAACAATAACAAGGCGATACCGCCGTTGGCCGCTTATCTCGCACCACAGGCCACGCGGCGCTTCGGCGGGCCGATCCACCATCCGACCGGCCGCTTCAGGTACATTCCACTGTCGCCACTATCCAGGTACCTACTCGCCTCTACTCGCTCTACCCAAGGATTCTCTCTATCTCTCTCTCTCTCTCTCTCTCTCTCTCTCTAACTCTCTGTCTCTCTGCTCTCTATCTCTTACTCTCTTTCTACCCCATTCTATTTTTACAGCTTTCGTTAGATTTTCGTTAAGGATTACTCTGTGCGATCAATTAATGCGGTTGCTAATACGGTATATCGATGTTATCTGGATCGGTAAAGTCTAGCACGAATGTATTATATCTGGATTAAATACCGCGTTGATCGCGCATCGTCTTCTCGCTTATGTTCTTTCTTTTCATTCGCTTCTGTTCCTCTATCGATTGGTTTGTCTGATGATTCTTTTTTAGTTATAGATTGAATTCTCTCTAGATTGAGCTACTTACCTACTTGTCCGTGGATCTATCCTTATTCATCCGTTTATCTATCCAATTGCCCATTTATTTCGTTACTTATCTATTTATCTATCTATATCTATTGGACGCTACTTGTCTTTTCCTTCTATTTTCTCTCTCTTGACACACGCCACACAGACACCACGCAAACACAAATACTCGATTATAGATCGATCGGTCGTTCATATATAAACTCGCTTAGAAACTTTGTTATTCTGATAATAACCTAGCATCATAAAACATAATATAGTTTTTTGTTATTTTTAACATGACGAGGAAAAATTAACTGGCAGAAAATGCACGATGCAATATTATGAGTCGCTTTGGTTTGAAAATTTTCATAGATGACATATATATATTAGATATATGATAATATTTAAGATAACTTACAAGATTTATATTAATTAATAAATTAATTATATAATAATAGAAGTCTATTCTATTATATTGCTTTTTAATTGTTTATTAATTGATCAAAGCGAGTTGATTGAAACCAAAGTATTTAATAACAGATACCCTTGCCGATTGAACGATCAATCGATTGTAAACAATCAACGTTATCTCTACATCGTACGAATTATTTGGCACAAAGCTCCTCCTGCGACAATTCTAACTATGTGCGCATTAACATGTCTGTCCCTTATTTTAAGTTGTGATTGAGCACGCTCTATTATTTCGCCGAAATTATTAGACTTTTGTGTTACTTACACGGTGATCCTTAAGTTCGATATTTTCTTTATTTAGTTATATGAGAAGTCGCCACGTTTTGCGAAATAATAATTGTACAGAATATATTTTTTCTATCAAGATTATTTATCGCTCAAAATACATAAATACTAGTATTATTTTTAATTTTTAGTTACAACTAGAGTAACAAAATTTAAAGGCGGAGGATGAAAGATGGACGAGCAAAAAGTTCGCGAAAAAATATAAAGAGTTTCAGAGCAAAGGATTGTATTAATTCCGTTTAGAAAGGTCTTTCCGTCTCGCGACGATCGATACATTTCTATCAAACTTGCATATCGACGAAAGGAAAGCTTGTTGAGGCCGATGGGATGGGAGGCACTCTATCGCCTTACCAAATAATATATCTATCTTCGATAACATTTGTGCGCGTAATAAAAAACCATTGGCCGGCTCCCCTTTATTATTTACACTCGGCAGTTACGTTTCTTTAATTGATTATACGATTCTTGATTTGTGCTATTTTCTATCCCTCTTTTATTTCTCTCTTTTGCAAGGCCAGCGATCAGTAGATCTCACGAAGCAAATATGTACAATCCAATAATATCCGATCGAAGCATCGAATGCGAAGAAATAATGCAATAATGCAAGTTTGATTTGAAAACGAAGCTGATTCTTGGCCATTCTGGAAACACGGAGGAGCAAGACACGCACAACAGTCTTACATTCTGCATCAATACTTGTCGTCAAGCTTACATTACTGTTTTGATAAATTAATAATTATATATATTTTATATATGTGTGTTACAAGATCGCTGTAGAGATTTTTATATAACCATTTGACGACAAATATGAATCATAGAAAAAAAAAATCAAAGACTGTAATGACACTCACAAGTTACATCTCTCTTTCGTTTCGAGCCTTCCGTATAATAAGTCACGCATAAGTCACGATGCTCGCTACCGATGTCTACTTATATATAGTATATTTATATATCTATTCGCATAATTTCGTGGCGAAGAAAAAACGATATACACGCATTGTACATCTTCATTGATCGCACACGCTATGTCAGACTCGAACTACAGAGTTACCGAAATTCTTCACGTCGTACGACGTACGTGACAGACATTGATCGTTTGGTTCTTTTATCAAGTGCAAAGCGTTAACCGAGTGTAGCTACGCTTTGCTATCGCTTTTTCTCTTATTATCCTGTTTCTCTTCTGGCACAAAGTGGTGCGGGAATAGTTGTTAGATTGTCAATGTTAAACAAAACGTTGACGATTTTAGATTTGAGTAGAGCGAAGCTAATTTCCCAAAATTTTTACAACATATAAAATGTATCATTTTCTCGCTTATTACGATTAGATCTAAAGCGTTAGAGACTTAACATTAAATGCTCTTCCTTCTTTCTTAACAAACTTTAATATCTCTGCTTTTGTAACATCTTTTTAATTTGTTAAGACAACACATGAATTGAACACATTCTGTAAAAGTCTTGAAAATTGTGGTAACGCTTTCGAGCTTATCATATTTCTTCTAGCATTATTTTTTTCATCTCGATGTTTGGAAAATACGATTTAAGTTTGATCTGAACAATACTTATCTTATTGCCGCGACAAACAATAATCCCTTGGCTTCCTCTCCCGACAGAGAATCGAAGTGGTTTGATAAAAGATGAATTCTATTTTAATCTCACCGTAGATATTATGTAAAAATTAATCTTTAAATCTTTATCGTTTTAAATATTATTTAAACAAACTTTTTTTTCTTAAAGTTTGATCGCGTAAACATTATTTATTGAAAATTGTATATAATATAAATTGGATTTAATTAAAAAAATGTTACTATAATATTTATACATTTTAATATTACTTTTATTCCATAAGATTGTATATTATTTTCTTCTAATATCGCGGATTTAATTTTGCACCAAAGCAGTTATCGGTAGGATAGGTGTTTATTGCAAGTCACTTCGCTTTTCTAAGTCCCGCATTGTATCTTCCCCATTGTGTTTCATTCAGAGTAAAAATGCACCGCTATGTAGGAATAGAAAAATGAAATACGATGGCACAGGAAGCGCCCGACTTATCCCCCGACTTTGGCTCGATCCCGGAGTATCTCTCTTCTTACGTTGTTCTTTTTGTGTTTTTGTTTTAGCACTGGCAAGGCCATGCTTGCCATTAACAAAGGCTTACAGAGGTCAGTATTTTTTTCGTTACTACCACTACGTTTTCCAATCCTGATTTTCATTTACATTTTATGTTGTGTGGCTTTGTTCTATCTTTCTCTCTCTTTACTATCTTCTCCATCTTCGACTCGTTACGAATTTAATATATTTAATATATTTAAGGTGCAATTATTTTATTATTAAAGCGAAGTAACGAAGTAATCGAAATTCGAATTATTTATAATTATTAATAGTTATTACTTAAATTTTTTTAAGTCATCTATGTTCGGTCTTGTGTGTTTTTTACGTGGAAAATTTTTCGAGATATATTCAGATTTTTTTTTCTTCTATGCAATCATAATTTCGTAACGGGATCCCAATATTCTTTGTATTTTCCATCACTTATGCATTTTTCACGCCTTTTTGCTTTGACTTCTGTTTGATTCAGTTGCAAACACAATGGTAGATATATTGACATCACGTTTTCTTGAGTTTCGCAACCAAGTCTCCTTGGTTCCCCTCGTTCTTTTATCTATTTATATAGTGCAATTCTTTAGTAATGATTGAACTGCAGCAGTATTTGCAATGACTATATAGCTATAGATTATTTAGAATTTTATTGTTTTTCTACATCATTTATAAATAATTTCGAGGGAAAACGTAATTACATATTGTCGAATTGGCATACCTTTTTAATGATAATCAGAGAATATAAATTTTACTTCTTAAAAATCTTGTAATCTAAAAATACTGCAGTGGAAAAAAAAATTTCTTGATATTTTTATGGAAAACTTTCTTCACGAACAAGTTTCGTAAAAATAAGCGCGATTTCATCTTCGAGAGTAAATATGAATTTCTGTAGACGTTTAAATAAACCGGATGCAGATACTTATGCAAGTGTACATATATGTACATATGCTTAATGAATAACGGGATGAATTTACACGCAAGCAACGTGATGTTACTGTCCTCATTTCCTCGTCCTTATGGTCCTGTTTTTTTTTTTTTTTTTTTTTTTTTTTTTTTTTTTTTTTTTTTCAATCCTCTACACTACACACACACACACACATTCGCACAACTTACACTCACACACAGAATTAAATCAAACATGTGCACGCGGTCGTAAAACCAACCAATGCACACAATTTTGCGTACACGTACGTAAAAAAAAAATACATGTTTACTTCGCGATAACGTGTTAACAAGCAAAACAAACGTTCATGACGAATGCATACGTAATTACTGTGGCCTCGGCATTATACTGAGTACTCACCGAGATGTGCCCTGTTTTAACGCGGCTTGTGACGTCAAGTAGGTACGTAGATACTTTTTACAACTGTAAATATCCCTTAATTTTTATGAGCGCCCACGTATGGGACGTATAAACTTTATCCCTGTTTTCTAAAATCTCATTTATTTATTGAATAATACTGTCGCACATTGATGATGAATTAACGTTAATTTTTACTGTAGAATGTCATCCAAGGAACTGGCTTGCGTTGCAAGAAACACGTTCATTAAATATGTGATCCCGCGCATGTGAATGCATGAATGTGAAATAAATATACCTTTGTCCAATATTGCTTTTTTTTCACTGAATATATTATATTTTATTTATAAAAATGCATGGTTAAAAAAAAATTTAATTATGGTTGATTAGAGAATCGATATTTGGTTAACGCGATGTACTTGTATAATTTTTTGTTTCTCTTTGCAAAATATGAATGAGTGACGTTTCTTCGATTTTGTGTAATGTTGCTACTTAATTTTTGTGTTTCTTCTTCTATTTTTACTCGTATTTCTATAAGTTTAAACAAATCATCATTAAGTCCGTCTGCATATTTCTTAATGTTTTTTTCATTTTTCCTATTTCTTATAGCACAAATTTATTATACGCGCACATAGAAATTTGCATATGATTGCTCAATGTTCGATATAAAATAAAGTACGATAAAATGTAATTTTCGAAATAATCTGGAATAAATGTCGCTCTCTTTTTATAACATTGTCTATATATGTATTATAAATTTAGAGTCACTTATGGAATTTCGCAATTAAAATAGATCAATCATTTTTACGTAAAATACAATAATATTAAAATTTAGTGTTAAATTAATTAAGTACTTTTCTTTTAGACAAATAAGTAAATATAAAATTGGAAAAATATTTATTTTTAATTTTTTTATATTCATATATTAATTTATTTTAAATTGTCTCTAGTAAACATACAACTAAAACAAATACTTCAGTATTTTATGTAAAACGCATGTCTTTCTAGACATTCATGTATAAACGAGATTTGCACGTTATCCTATTTCTCATATGCTATCATTATCTCTCATGTAAATTATAGAAAATATGATATGATTGAAATCAATTGTCACGCAATCTTACATAATTTTTCATCTTTTTATACTAGTATCATATGTAAATGTCTGCGAAAGTACTATTTATGTAAATATAAATATAATACGCGAAGTAAATATTTATATCGATATATTCGCATCTTCACACATTTAATTTCATTGGGATTGCGATATACTGTGCGAGTAGCGTATAATGTAAATCTCTCTTATATATCTTTTGTTCAGAAAAGAAGTTACATTTCCAGCAAGTATATTTATAACTTGAACTGAACGGTGCTCAAGCGTGCCTTTTCATGAAACGTGAACAATAATATAAGGCAAAACATTTAAAAGTATTATTATAAAAATATTTAAATCACATATTATTATACATTAAAATGTCTTTATTCGCGTTAAATTCTAATCTTAAATATTTTTCTCTGTTATAAATATAAAAGTTTCTGTAAAAAAAAAAAAAGGAAACATTTCTGATGATATAATTTATACTAACAATACGTTATTGTAGCTAGGAAATGCACTTTTATATTTTCGACCCGCGAGAGACCGACCAATTCGTTCTCGATTTTGGTATTATTATGAATAAATATTATTCGAAGAGTAATCACGTTTTAGCATCGTTCGTTCGGCCATTCGTCGCCTCCGCGGCCGTCATTGTCAGCCGCCACCGGGCGACAATGTCCGTTTAATCATCGGCCCGGCCACCGTGTTCCAGGTACAGTCCGCTGGCGGGCGACCTCCTCGCGAACTCGATGCTGCCCGGTAACACGATGAACGGCGCCGGCTGGTGCATCTTTGTGTACAACCTCGCGCCCGAGACCGAGGAGAACGTGCTCTGGCAGCTGTTTGGGCCGTTCGGCGCCGTCCAATCGGTCAAGGTCATACGGGACCTGCAGACGAACAAGTGCAAGGGCTTCGGCTTTGTGACGATGACCAATTACGAGGAGGCGGTGGTGGCCATACAGAGCCTGAACGGCTACACTCTGGGCAACCGCGTGCTCCAGGTCAGCTTCAAGACGAACAAGAGCAAGGCGGCGTAGGACGAGCAACAGGCGGCAGCGGCGGCGATGGCTGCGGCTGCGGCCGCGGCAGCTGATGCGGCAGCGGTAGCGGCGCCGTACCATCATCGTCGCCATCGGCTGCTACGTACTGCGGCGGTGGTACAGCTGCCGATGCCGATACCGGCGGGTCATCTTTACAACAAGCGGGGACCCGGCCAGATACCGGGCGTTATCGGTGGCAACAACAACATCAACAGTCACTTAGGCGGCAGTGGCATCTTTCACGGAGGTACCAAGGCCCAACGGCAGCCGTTCCTTCAACGTCTACCGTCGCGCATACACGATCTCACTCGGGCGATCGAGATGGCCGTCTCGGGTGCGGCGAATCCGTCAACGCAGCAGCAGCAGCAACAGCAACGTCAGCACGCGCAAGCCAAGCAGACCTCTCTGAAGAGCAAGCCCAACAACAATCGTCAGGCCGGCAGCAAAAAGCTCCAACAGAGCGAGAAAGCGTAGTTGCGAGGAGTGTGTATGTGCGTATGAGAGAGAGAAAGGATGAAAGAAACGAAGCGTATAAGTGTGAAAATGAATGAAGAGAGAAGGGATTATGAAGGAAGGGAGGAAAGGGAAAGGTCGCGCGAGAGATAGTTAGGAAAAAAGTGGGTAGAATCGTTCGACTGTCCGATACATATAACCGTGGAACTGTGCGTGTAGAAAGCTCGAAGGGAAATAGAGGAAGGGTGGGGAAAAAGGTACAATATTAACGACCGTCGAGTCCTCTCATTATCCTTCCGTTCCTCGCTACGCTCGCTGCATCCTCCCGCGCTTCTTCTCCGTCGCGTTTCTGCGCTCGCGCTTGGTCGCGGTCGAGGAAAGCGAGAGCGAAAGACATCCTCGGTGTACTTTATTGACACTCTTAAAATTGAAGGAAATTTGACAAAGAGGATGAGAGAGATCGAAGCCGCGCTTTTGCCTTCGTTTTTTTTTTTCTCTACGATCATCGATATAGACGCCGCGAGAATAGGAAATTTTATTCCTAGTCACTTTGAGACATAAAGTCCTCTAATTAATTGACTCGCGAGGATATTGGGAGGATAAGATGAGAAAACAGTGAAAAAAAAAAAGGAGGGACGGAAGGGTGCGAGACGAGGCACGTGTTAAGTCTTACGTGGCTCTCGCACAGTGACCGGTCGCGGGTCCTGTATATACATATTTGTCGATTTATATGTATATGTACGCGAGGGCGCTTGTGTGGACCACGTGGTGTCCGCGTGCGTAAAAAGGGAGGACAAGATAAAAAAAAAAAAAAAAAGGATAGCTCGAGGAAAGAGGAGATGCAGAGAGCGAGATGCGAAAGGAAGAGAGAGAAAGAGAGAGAAATGACTTTCCTTATATTATGACATTTGACGATGCGTCGAATGCCTCCGCTGGGCACTTTGGCCAATTTTTTTTTCTTTTTTTTTTTTTCTTTTTTTTTTTTACTTAACGTACATCCATGACCGGATTAGTCACGACGATATCGGGCTGTGAGACTGAACTACTCGTCACAAACACACAAGCATACACACACACACATACACGTATACGTACACTTAGAAGAACGATCAATAAAATGCGCGGTGTTAAATGGCGGGCTGTCGTAAACGAACATATTTCGGACTTCTCGAGACGCGCTTACGTGAGATAAGACTCGTCGCGGGGAACACGTGGATCACGTGACAGCACCTCGCGCTTCCTGGTCGCGAACGAAATGTGAAAGAAAGTGAATGGATGGGAGAGAGCGAAAGAGAGAGAGAGAGAAAGAGAGAAAGATAGAGGGGGAGTATAAAAGAATGAAACCTCAAGAAACACTCACACACAGTGCTTAGTAGTAGGTGGTTATACATACTCGTTTTATGTATAAGTTTTAGAGAGTATTAGCGTCGTGTGGATGAGAACTAAAGAGAGAGAGAGAGAGAGAGAGAGAGAGAGACAAATGAGGAATATAGTGAAAGTACTAACGAAGGAAAGGAAAAGAGAAAAGGATAGAGAAGAGATTAGAATCGGTTTATTTCTGAAATCCGTAAGAGCGAGAAACGGGTCTGATTGTTATCGAGGCTCGCAAAGATATCAATTAATTGACTGCTGAATTAATCGCGTGAAAAAGGTCGAGGATTTGAGGGTGTAAAACGCGGGAAGTTGGGTGTATCGACGGCGATAGCATACGGAATCGAAAGATCAGTAGAAAGAGATGATATATATAAGATATTGGGGCAGGGCTCGCACTCACAGAGTTCGAACGAACACGATTTGTATGTATAACTTTAAGGTAAGCCTAGTTTAATTAAAAGAGATGTTACCCCCCCCCCCCCGTTTGTGACGAGAATATCGAGAGACGTATTTATTCCTAGGCCGGGGCTGTATGTAATGTGCTCCCCGAGGATGACAAGGAGTGATGGATAGAATATGCGAAAGGCACGGTTCCGAGAAGAGATCGCGAAGCGATACCGCGTGCTAATAACTATGTAAAACACTTGTGCTAGTCAGTATTCAGGTGGTGTTCATCGCCGCTCATACGTGCCGATGATACGCGCGTAACGTGTCGCTTTCCTTTTCTTCTATTTTTTTTTTTTTTTTTCTTTTTATAAAACGTACTTATTAGGTAGTAAAAAGGCTCTTTCGCAGAATCGAATTTCTCTAACTCTCGACAAATCTCCGCAAAGGTGTACCGTCCTAGAGGATGTTTTACGACGTTTCGCAGCTTCACGGCTATCGAGCCTTTTACAATCTCTGAGAGATTCTTGTGCGCGAACGCGATGGATCTTTCAAGAACGGGTTTCTCATCTTTTTGAT
This sequence comes from Cataglyphis cursor, assembly GCA_039654345.1. Classification (NCBI taxonomy): domain Eukaryota; kingdom Metazoa; phylum Arthropoda; class Insecta; order Hymenoptera; family Formicidae; genus Cataglyphis; species Cataglyphis cursor. The sequence goes on along the minus strand of JBCEZX010000024.1, from coordinate 2,018,564 downwards.
AGAAATTAAAAGCAATTGAAAATTAAAAAAAAAAATACTTCTTTAATCTTCGCGTATATTTATAACTTTTACATTCATGATATGTCAGATACAAATATTGAAGCGCATAATCGCTCCAGCATCACGTTTGATTTTAGTCTTCGATCAGTATTGCACTTTTCGATGGAAAATGTAGACACTATGCAATTGATCATCAATGCAAACGGTAATGTTCTTTAAAATAGAAGAAAAAAAAACATATACACTTATACATACATATCTATATATATATGTATATACTTACGACATTCGTCATTTCGTCTCTATCCTGTAAAGTAGCGTGAGAATCAATATTATCGAAGAAACAATTATATATTTGCGCGTGGATTTAATTTTCTTCGGACTCTTGAAATCTTAAGGGGAAAGATATTTTGCATATTCTTCGAGGACGGTGCACACGAGTATGTGATACACGGATTAACGACAGAATCGGTCAACATATGATCTGAGGTCAGATTAAAAAACTACGCATCTAGTCTATGTGCAAACTGACGCGTCGTTGGTGCGCGATATTACGTGCTCTCTTCGCGCAAAAGAGGATAAATGCTTAGCAGGGAACGATGGGGAAATTGGAGGCGAACGCGATGACGAGTGCGGTTAAGTGAAACGACACAAGAGCGGGTTTCTCACGTTTGTTTAGCGCAGCGTAATCATTGATCCAGTCTTTTTTGATCGTGAATAGATTTATTATGAACGGATGATCTAGACAGAATTGTATCTTAAAGCGATTATCTACTCTTATTAAAATACCTTAATTCTCATTCTATGCGCATCTCAAGGACGACATTCTCTACAACTGTGAATAGCTGAAATCGTTTTCCCAAAATGACTCTCTTTGATCGCCAATGATATGTTTCCACACACAATCGCGTGGATAATCACTGACCGTAAAGAGATTATTTTTCCAAAGCGATTTTTCCTATACCCGCTTTTCCCGCAAGCGATTTTTCACAGTTGTTAGATAGTTCTTGACCGCGATCGTGATTTTCACGAAATGACTTTTAAGCGATTGACGGATCTCTGAATCGCGCGAAACAGCAAGCGTGAGAATACGGATCGCATGTACTTAATTGCAAGCGAGGCGACACTCGATTAAGGGCTAGATTTAGTCAAAGAAACCAAAACGGGGCGCGTTAATACATGTATATTGTTCTCTATTTATGTGTACCTTATTGTGTCTAGTCCGGGAGTCGGGGAGGATGCGAGGGAGGGTGCGGAGGATGCTGTTTACCCCTCTCCCCCCCCTCCCTCTTCTCAGAAAAGTCTATCTCGCGGCTCCCACACGCGAGCATTGTGGTTTTTTTTTCTAAGATATTGCTTTATTTATTCACAGCCGTCGTCGATTCGCGCGCGAATCCTTGCTCGATGAAGGACGCCGGGTCTCGGCGAGAGGCGGCAGGATCTCGAACATTAGTGCAAATTGAAGCGTCGACGAGCATTTAAACGTCGTCGCGTAAACGCAAACTTAGTAACTCGCTGATCAGAGGATGTTCGAAACGACGATTGGTCTCCTCCTCATCACTTCTGATTATTACAACGCTATTATATGGATGCGTCGCGCAAATATATTGCGGTAATGTTTGTACGAATAGTACGAAGTAGTTTTTCGCATTTAATTGCGTTATTTAAAAGAAGCGAACAAGTGAGTTTTATACGCGATTTGAGATACACTTTGTGTGTTTGTCGCACACATAAGTCGCCACTAGAATTAAATGACAAATGCTGACATGCGTTAATGCCATTTAAAAATGTGCATATGTGCATAAATGGGCCGGTAGCTATATAATACGAGCATACGTAATATGGATACGTGAGAGATGAATCGTATCCTTCGACAGCAGCATCCTCTCGATATCAGCGAGGCGTCCGTTTTTCCGGACGTTTTTCTCATATTGTGTACGATTATACATACATATATATATATGCCATTATAACAATTATTCTTCTCCTTCTCTCATTATTACCGTATTATGATTAGACTTATTATTCTGGTTACTATATTATTATCGCCATCGTCATCGTCTCTCATTATTATTATTATTATTATTATTATTATTATTATTATTATTATTATTATTAATTATTATTATTATTACTAATGATCGTGTATATCTTCTGTGTCTCTTGTCTAGTAACTACGTGTAACCTCTAACGCCTCATTACTTAATTAATTCTTGTAGAGAAGAGGCTATAAAGATATTATACTTTACAGTCACTCTTCACTTGCTCACTTTAACATCGCTCTACTGTCGCCACTTTCTACCACCCGCTCTATAACTATTACATTGCTACTACTTGCTGTTACCACCACTACTATACTTACCACTTACTACTACTTACCAACTATTTATTTATTTATTTAATTAAAATTATTAAATAACATAACTATTATGTTTTATTTAAGGATTAAACTGATTTGTGTTTGGTTCAAACAAGTCGTTTGTTTTATTTCTATTAAAAATGTTTCAGTTGCCATACACATTCACCGGATCCTCGTCTCCCGTTATATCACCGATTTATCCCACCACCCCACTCTCATCGACATTCCACGATCTCTTCTTTCCGGCATTCCACGAGTTACAGACTGATTTAATTAGCGATGTAATCGACGAGCCGCTCGAGCTCGACGCACGCGATCACGCTTATGGATCCTGGTTCGTAGCGTCTTTATTATTATAGCAATTACTATTTAGTAGAATCTCGCGAACACCGCCATGATGCGACCAAATCATTTGCGAGCCGCGAATTGTTTATTATAATTATTAGAAACAATCGCGTCAAGCATGTGCCATCTTTTTCAGAACGAAAAAAAAATTATATTTTAGAAACTTTGGCGGCGTTCACACGATAATGCGTACAATGCTGGCGTCAGACTATGCGTGTATTGTGAATAGTATAAAGAAATTGGTTGAGTTAGATGAATCTTCCATTTATACTATTTATGAATTATAAACAAATCGCGAATACGCGCACAATACGGCGCTAGCATTAGAGATTATTATATGTATATAAATTTCAAATTTTAATCTAGTCATTAATATCCTATTTAATATTTCTGGAGTATGTATGTTCTCCAAAAAGACCCGCGACCGAAATAATTGCACTGTAGAAGAATGACTCGATGACATATAAAGTGGAAAAAAAATTAGATCGAGTTCAGTGTCACGATACTGTAAAAATTAATATAGTTTCGTTACATTTTCATAGTACGCGATGTCGATTCTTCGCGAGGGGACGTAGTTCTTCGATAAATTAACTCTCTAAATCGTTGATTCAATACGCTTGACGAAAGGGCAACGTTCGGATACGATCATCGAAATTATGAAACGCATTATATGGTTCACGGATCCTCGTTGGAGAACGATTCACGTCGGATAAAAAGAATTCGAACTTATGGCAAATCCAGTAAGATGTCAAGCAGTAAGTTACTTGCGTATCTTTCGCGATGACATAATTCAGAGAGGATAAACAAGCGACTTATCCGTTTTAAGTAATCGACGAGTACTTTTGTGATTAAAATCTGAAAGGCGTCTTTCTGGATCTTGATCGATCGTCTAAGAGAGAGGCGCTCGAGATACATGTAAGGATAGGCATAAGATATAAAGAGGGAGTGCGGATGCGAGGACCAAGGCGATTGAGAAGGAAGCGAAAATACGTTTGACGGGAAAAAAGGGCGGCGATCGAAAAAGTGGTGCGAGCCCTACCCCGTTTTTAGGGGAGACGCAGACTCGCTCGCAACGATTCGGATGAGATTTTACTAACGTTGGCGTGAAGGACGTGAGAGGAGATAGAGGCGAGTTCGAGAGAGAAAGTGCGAGAGAAAGAGAGGGAGAGAAAGAGAGAATGAGCACGCTAATCTACTTAAATATAATATATTACATACGATTATTACGTTAGATATACATTATGTGTATTGTATTTATGTCTCAATAATCGTTGTTAGTTATATCGCTATGATGATGATGATAATGAGTATGATAATTACCGATGACTTCGGAGAAGGGGAAGTAAAAAAAAACACACACGCGGAATCAGACACGCATACACACGCAGTACGTATACTACCACACACACGCAACGCGCGCGAGCCTCATCTGTGCGATTGTGGAGGAATCGTGAGGGAGATTTTTTTCAATTGAAAATTAATTTCAAGATAAATACATTATTATGTGTATATCAATCTATAATTGCTTAAGAAATTTTTATTTGTATGATTATCAAATTTTTAATTTATATAACAAGTTTCTGTCCGTGTTAAAAATTCTCCTTTAAAGATTTTTCCTTGTTCCAAAATTAGTAAAAAGATTTATAACGATATATGCTCTGCATATTTCTTAATGCAGTTTGATCGAATCTCTCATGCATCTCGTCGATCGCACAGACACGCTCGTAGGACGCGAGGACTTTCCCGACGACAGGATCAAGGATATCCTGCAACATCTCGAAAGAGACGAGAGCCTCGAAGTAGATCGGTACATTCGCGGTTTCTAACTGATTTCTGCGATGGACGAACGATATTACATTTATTAAACGATTTACATTTAACCATTAGTCGCATTATCGATATTATTGTACTACTAACTAGCGCTCGTACCCTCTTATACTCGTAAAAAAAAGAAGAAGAAGAAGAAGAGAGAAAGACAGAGGAGAAGGAAGGGAAGGAAGAAAGGGCAGAGATTGCGAGAGAAACGGAAAAACGCGTGTTGGAAAATTAGTCTGTCGGATGCGCGATGATGGAAATTGGCAGGATAGGCGGAAGATTAATATCGCAAGATTAATGGCGATTATTATTAGGACGTTCTCGCGGCATCGTATCCGAATAAAATGCGCACGCCGAAGTGTAAAGCCGCGTTTGCAAAGTCCCGAGTCTCATCTCATAGATTTCGTCCTGGATTCGCACGATTTTGTCGCCATGCGACTTTAACGTATTTCCTGACTGAACTGAACTTCGGCGTGACTTCTTCGGGGTATTCGTGAAGTACGGTATCGCGGGAACTTCCTATTGTGCTCGATTCGTCAGCGAAGAAGCGGCCGGATTCGATGCCGTCGACGGGGGAATCCCCGAGGATCGAGGCGCGCGATTTCCAGGAGCGCATCCTCGGGATCACTTCGACGACGGATCCTTTGGGAGTAGCGCGGATTTGTTCGCGGAGAGAACGTGCAGTGAGGGATGAGAGGTGGCTTGGCCGGATGGAAGGCAAACCGACCGGAAGACGACGGTGCGGTGACGAAGGAAACGGATAGTATCGAGAGCCCCGAAAATCGTGTGATTCGAGTTTACGTGCTCGTGAGATTTAAGGGGCCCGTTTCTCGGGAGTTCCATTAATTTCGTTGAGAATCTTCATATTCTTTGATACAAGAAATACGAAATTTTTAATGACATATTTCTTCTTACTCTCGTACTTAGATCGTCCTGGAAATATTAGCAATGCGCGGATGTTGTTTCACGAAAAAGGATTCTGCTTAATTTTCTCTCTTCGCTTGAATATAATTATTAATAATTATTAAAAATTAAATAATAATTATTTGAATTATCTGCCGCATTAATCACTCGCCGCATTAATCTTTTCATAATTTTCTTGATATCTCATTGCTGATATTTCACGATACACAAATTTTGAGAGATTAATCGAAATGAAGCGGGCGCGATGTTTATTCGCCTCACATTGTGCAATATATAAAATATTTCGTCGAGGTGCGGCTCCGGGGAAAAATTCAAAAGTGGTGCTGTAGTCAAAAACATTATCTTTTCTCGCGGATTGGCGCCTCGTCGAAAAGACAGCCCGAATGATTTAAACCTAATGGAAACCAATCGTATGTAATTAAGTGCAATCGCGGCAGTCATTGACGAAATTAGTCGCCCGAAGCTGGGAATGAAATTTTTCGAATGACAACGAAACCGACTTTGTTTTCTTTTTTTTTTTTTTTTTTTTTTTTTTTCACCACATTAATCGGTCGTAGAGATGGGATTCCAGTAATGGGATTGTTTTGCGAATGGTTTTGCTGAAAATTCAAGGCCGTCGTAATTTTCAACCTGAGAAGATGCGCGTGCGCGATGGAAAATTCGCGCGAAAAATCGTCCGAGGATTTTCAGCGAAACTGTTTCCAATATGTCAAACAAAGTAGCGTCGCTGTATGCTAAAATACGCACAAAACGTCGTCATTATGTGGACGGCGACTTGTTTGTTAGTTGTAAATCACGAAATTGTCCATAAATCATTGTCATTAATATCGCATCGTCATCCATCATAATCGTGGCATTCATCATTTCAGATTTCCGCTTAAAGATTCATTCGTCGATTCGATTTTCACCCATTGATCATCTCATCGCGCCATTATGTATTCTCATCGAAATGCCACGATATGTTTCATCGAATCATTCACACATCATCACAAACACATACACGCATACACACATTCGTAATCATTATTCCATTTCATACATTAAATGCGGCATAATAAATTTATTACAAGACTCACAGTCATTGATTCATTCACCCATCGTCATGATTCATCATTAATCGTCCTCCCTCGTATTACGGAAAAAAAAAAAAAAAAAAAAAAAAAAAAAAAAAAAAAAAAAAAAAAAACGTAAAAATAACAACATCGAATCTAAAAGGGAGAATGAAAATGGACTACTGGCATGGGCAAGTGAATGAGAGTGACCTTGACAAAACATCGCGGCCACAGAATGAAGCCGTTGAGCCACGAGAACAAAGAGATTCTGTCGTCCTTTGTCAGATAGTGTCCCTATCTCCGTCTGCCCAACATTCTCTCTCTCTTTCTCCCCAGACTTTTATCTCTCCTTCCCATTTCTCTTTCACTTACTTTTATCTACGTCTGTTTGCCACTGTTCGGATTATTACGTCGTCGTCGCTTTCACTGTCTGTCGGCCATCATTTGAGTCTGCCCGTGCATTGCTTCTATTAATCCGCTTTTTGGAGAATAATCGACAAAAACTAACAAAATTTAATAAATTTCGAAAATTGTAACAGCTTCACAACATCCTTATAATAAAATGTATATATATAATATCAAATACACATTAACTTTCTTTCTCGAAGCAACAGAATCGAATTAAATAACTTGATAAATATATTATCTGTATCTGTCAAAATTCTGGAAGCTACAAGCATTAAAATAAATGTTTTATTTCTAATATATATAAATATATTTGTTGTATTATGTTATAACTAAATCGGACTCTCTCGACTATTATAATAAATTGTTAGAGCCAGGCTAACCTTTTGTCGTAGGTCTTTGGGGAAGGCGACCTTTAAAACAGAGTTCACTACTGACCCTTTAATATCATTGACTTCTCGCATTTTAATGCATAATTAATTAAGTCAAAGTTCACGTCCATAATGAGACACGCCAATAACCTATCCGATAAAATGTCGAAAGCTCCGGTCAGTTTCCTCGCGTCGCTTCTGCTCGGCGATCTCACGGAAGAAGAGAAAAACGGAAATGCTAAGGACGTGAAGACACGCCAGACCTGTCGATATCAGAACGGCGACGTCCCTCGTACAACAACAACATCGGATGACAGGAGGCGGGGAGACGATAACAGGAAGAGGGAGAGGGGGAGAGAGAGAGAGAGAGAGAGAGGGGGAGAAAGGAAAAGAGAGGAGAGACAACAGAGTTGAACAAGTTGGAAAAACACTTAAGCGGGCAGCTAATGCTTTTATCGCGACCCTTGATTCCACCCTCGCCTGATTTTCGGCGACAAATCAAGGCGCTTGTCCCACCGGGAACGGTAAATACGTTTTCGACGCCCCCGCGTGAAATAATGCGTACGCGCGCGCGTGGCACGTACGAGCGTGCACTTACGAGCGGCGCGAAAATACGCGCGAGCGAGCGCACCGTCGGAGGGTGAGAGACGAACCGAGTGGCGGAAGAATGGCACTTTATTAGTGTTTGCAAACGACGTTCCGCCGTCGTCGCGCGACGTTCCCTCGTTTTTGGAACGATTTATCAGTGCCGAAACAGCGCCGTTTCGTTTCGCTAAAATGGCGGTATTCGCGTCAAACCATCCGCACGTGTAGAATACGGCTACGGTAAATTTCCGACAAGTACAAACCATACGCGAAATGTCATGCGTTATTAAAGAATGTACGATATCGCATGCCTGACATGCACACAGCGCGTGGTATCGAAGATAATCTTTGAACAAGAAAATACAAAGAAAATAAAAGTGTAGAAAATAAAAAAGTATTATACCCTGTGGTTTCATATTTTTCGTCAATTATATGACACGCGATCTATATGATAAAATAGTAGACACACTGTTCAATATCTTAAGCTCACAAACGGTTAAACATTTTATTGATTCTTGACGCTTGCCACGGATTGATACTTTTTATTCCCAAGAATCGATATATTCGTACGAGAGCTATTGTCCGGTACAATAATAAAATGTATATGTAGAAGCTTGTTATATGACCTGTCTCTTTCTTAGAAACTTGGAAATTCGATATAAGCGTGCGTTTAGATCTGCAAAATAACACAGAAAAATTGTTCGTCATTGCCCTCAACGTGTTGAAAAAATAGCACTGCATCGCGCGCGCAAATCAGCTGATTAGCGTAGAGTGCGCGCCGTTAATCGGCTTTTTGATATCTATAAATCTGATTCTCGATATATCTTTAACAAATTTCTAGATTGTTTATAATGAATAGAAGTTACGTTACACATGCACGTCTCTCGAAGTTTCGGAAACCTGAAATGCAAGAGAAGATCGTTTTCAGCGAGATGACCGCGACGTAAAGTATCATTTTTCCTCCAGCTGCTGGTTAAGATTGGCCGCAGAATCCACAACGGAATATCGCTGAGCCGATGGTTCCCGTTGAAACAAAATGCCTGAAATCCACGCTGTTCCGAGATTCACCACGGCAGCGACGAGGGCAGCACGCACCATTCCGGGAGAAGCATCACCCCCGAGTTTCACGTTAGCGAGAGCTATTCTGTAGAGACTCGAAGTAGGCGGGAAGGGAAGGGAAGTAGGAGGAGATGGCGCGTAGGGACGGGAGAGGATGAAGGGGAGACGACGACGGCGGAAGGGCAGGAGGAGAAGGAGAGGAGGAGATGGTGGTGGAGGATGGTGGCACTCCATCGCAGTCCGTCGCCTCGTCCAGAGGGTGGGAGTAGCCGGCGGCGGGGTGGTTTTGTCTTCCTTCGCCCCCTGTCTCCCGCGCAACCCACCTCCGCATGTCTGTCTTCCGAGTGCGCTTGCGTCCTGCCGAACCACCCCCCGCGCGAGCCACCCACCCTCTTCCTGCGCCGGCCCGTTTACCCTTCCGTCCTACCCTCCCCCCCCCCTCTTCCCCTCCGCTCCCGTTCTACCATCCCCCCGTGTGTCCTCTCGCGCGCCACCCCTCTATTGATTTTGTTACAAACCGGCTCCATCCCGCCCCCTCCGGTCTCCCGCGACGTCGCCCTCGCCGACCCTCGCGAAGTCCGTTGGAGCGATACGCGCCGATGCGTGTATACGTTGATATATAAACTATATTGTTTATACATATTTCTCGTCATCCTCGTCGTCGTCGTCAACCTGAACGACTTTGAATCCCGAACGCGCGCGACGATAACGCACGGCTCTCTTACGATTGAGCGTAGTCAATAAAAATGGAAGTAGTGACCCGAAAAACCAATTTCGTCTGTTTTGAAAACAGCGAGTCATCCACGTATAGTTGTAGCAATAATAATAAATTAATTATTTCATTCTAGCCATAGCCATACATATCCATTAACAGAGACAGGAAAAACAGAGATGTAATTGCATAAAGAATCTTGTGCCATTTTGGCAAATATTAGCGAAAGAAGATAAGCAATATTTTAATTCTTATTCCTATTATAAATTTAATATTATGCTATTCATTGCTTCAATTAAAAACAGATAAAAGTGCGATGCTAGGAAGTGGATATCAAATGCCAAATATATATTACAAATGAAATAATTGTAAGAGAGAATTGTAAGAGCCAGCCCATTTTTCTCGCAAAAACAAATACATTCTTGAAATTGAGAAAATAAACACGCAGTACAATGTTTCCGATATAACTGCTCTATGTAGAAAGCGTATAATTTCTGACGCGAAATGTTAGACGCTCGCAGAACGAACATTCGCGGGGGATATAAGGAACCCTCATCGATATGCGTACATAGAGAGCCGCAGTAGTTTGTGTTCGCCGTATATAGAGCGTATTCATTTTTTTTTTTTTTTTTCGCGAGCTATTTCGCCCGTTCTCCACCACGTGCACACGCAGCCGACATTCGGTCGGCCACTCATAGCGGGCCCCCAACTGGTTCAAGTACCACGTGCTCTCGTGGTTCGCCCTTGCGCTCACGTACGGCCAAGGAGTACTCGATGGCATTTGCGGTGGATTTGGCGGTGCTCCGCGCCGCGGGAGCCCCACTTCTGGCCACCGGTAACCATAGGGTACTCCCTCCTCCTCCTCCTCCTCCTCTCTACGCGCGGTTCCTCTCGTCTCTCCCGCCTTCCTACCCTCGCTCGCCCTTACGGACACTCGAGAGGCCCCGTATGATACCCCCGTGATAATCTCCCGTCTATCGGGAGGGAGTCACTGAGCGCGGATTAAAAGGGTGCCTTTTACCCGGGGGTTCCGGCAAGATCTACATTTTTTTCTCTCTCTTTCTCTCTCTCTCTCTTTCTATTTGTCTCGCTAAGCTCTCCTGACATTCGCGATTACATGGCGACCGTCAAAACGTACACGCATAATTCGCGTAGAATATATTTCGCGGACGGCGTAAGCAATATATATATATATATATATATATATATATATTTTGCGAAAATTTACAGCGATGATATCAACGCATCTCTCTCGCAAAATTTTGACGCGCGCTCACAAACGCTGACGTTTGTTTGCGTCGCTGCTTTGCCGCGGAGTCGAGTAATTGCGAGAGGCTAAAATATTTGGATCGACATCTGCCGGCTTCGTTTCTGTGAAGGAAGCCGGCCTCCTGCCTGCTCCGTTAAGCCGGCTCCGCGTAAGTCAGGCATGCGAAGATTCGAGGACCTTGTTTCGTGGGATTGCCGGAGAATCTCTGCAATTGCATTACTCTTGTAGGTTGTACAAAAAATCTCATACTTGAAAACTGCGGCAATTCTAGTTAAATTATAATATCATTTTTTTATATCAACGCGACGTACTAAATCCTTTACAATAATACTATATTATA